>CAXKVY010010855.1:0-2500 GCA_964058915.1 Tetropium fuscum
ATATAGATTAAACCCACATTCTATATTAATACTGGATAGGGGTGGAACCTTTGATGTAACTGTAACACTCGGAGTAGTTTCCACAAACACCAAAACACTTTCACTTCGCTCGACGCGCGTTTCGCCAACCAAGTTGGCATCATCCGGAGACGATTAAAACTAATCTTAAATTACAAAATCTACCATATTTATACTATTTTTCCGGTGACGTCACTAATGATATCACCGTGAAATTTACGCGTGACTAATCACGCTTCAATGATCGGTTGCTAAGCAACGCGTAAAGCGGGCTGTACGGGATAGGTCCCTTGTCGCTATTCATACTACTATTACACTTTACAATTTCTATGCTCTCAAATGCATCCAACTGTCTATTATTGGTCACATTTCTAACTAATCTTAAATTACTAATATCTATTCTATGATTGTTGTCAAAAGCATGTTGTGCAACACTAGACTTATCTGTTCTTCCATATTTTATATGGACATATGGCTCATCTAAAATATGGAAGAACAGATAAGTCTAGTGTTGCACAACATGCTTTTGACAACAATCATAGAATAGATATTAGTAAATTAAGATTAGTTAGAAATGTGACCAATAATAGACAGTTGGATGCATTTGAGAGCATAGAAATTGTAAAGTGTAATAGTAGTATGAATAGCGACAAGGGACCTATCCCGTATAGCCCGCTTTACGCGTTGCTTAGCAACCGATGATTGAAGCGTGATTAGTCACGCGTAAATTTGACGATGATATCATACCGTAGCCCGCTTTACGCGTTGCTTAGCAAACGATCATTGAAGCGTGATTAGTCACGCGTAAATTTCACGGTGATATCATTAGTGACGTCACCGGAAAAATAGTATAAATATGGTAGATTTTGTAATTTAAGATTAGTTTTAATCGTCTCCGGATGATGCCAACTTGGTTGGCGAAACGCGCGTCGAGCGAAGTGAAAGTGTTTTGGTGTTTGTGGAAACTACTCCGAGTGTTATTCTATATTAAAGTTATCTAACAGTTTGTTATATACCTTTTTCTACATTCATGCAAAAACAAAACTTTATTGAACTATATTTAGTGCAAATCTCTTAAGAACCAGTTTTTGTTTGAACCAGTTATTGCACTATAGTGCAATAAATTTTTTATTGCACTCATCTGTCATTCTACTACAGTCGTCTTTTGTTATCATGACAAACATAAATATAACATTTGGCTTTTACTAATGCCACGACCTAAATAAAATATTTTTTGGATTTTGGATGAACGTAGAAAAATATTATATAAAACCCGTGCAAAAAGTGTTTTTCTATGTTCATGCAAAAAACACGACTTTATTGAACTATATTTAATGCAAAAGCTGGTTCTTTATTGCACTATTACACTAAAATTTGTATTTCACTGATATGTCATTCTTCTACAGTGTTTTGACATAATGATCATGACATGTCACCTAATTTATGATATTATATAATGCCATCTAAATTAAACATTTTTTGGTTTTTGCATGAACGTAGAAAAGATTTTGTATGCAACTCTCGTACAAAAAGTGTTTATTGCACTCGACGTGTTATCCAACTCGACATGACGTACAGCCTCGTTGGACAATTTCACGTCGCGTGCAATAAACATTTACTTTTTGCACTTGTTGCATAGGTAAATAATTATTATTGCACTCGACGCGTTGTCGCGTGCATTTCAGGTCGCGTGCTTACTTAGAAATAATATTATATAAATATGCTTATATAAATAACTATTATAGTTTGACAGGTTATTGATTAAATTTGTCTAAATTGCCAGCTTACTATACTTAATAATTGTATAATAACTTATCGAAATATCGTCGGAGTCAAAGGTCAAAGCATCCTGATGTAGATATTGACAATGGTTTTACATTATTCTAACAATAATTATATTGAAAATGTATTGTGTTTGTTTTATACACAGAAATAAACAAAACAGCATAGTTGCGCGATGAACGTCTGCTTCTAAAATAATATTGCATTCGTTGATCGCGACGAGCACTAACCTCGTGTACCGTACAATGCATAGCATAAACAAAACTGACGCGTATCGATATCTGCTGCCCTCTTGGTTGTGCCCGAAAGCACATATTCTTAACGGCACAGCTTACCTAACAATTGGTAAAATGATAAGCTTTCTGTTCTTAGTATGGTTCTTGGGCGGGTTCCTGAGATGAATCAAAACATATTTTATTCATCTGAGTTTCCAGCTACTACGGAATTCATTTGGGATGCCTACTATACGCCTACTATTGTCAGTTTTTATTTTATTTGATTACATGATAACCCATAATAATGTTGGTAATAGTATCTAAGAAATACATGGGAATTCCTATTCTTATTTTCTTAGGGAAAACTTACAGCAAGGGAGAGAATTAATTTGTTCTGTGATCATGACAGCTTTGTGGAATATGATATGTTTGTGGAGCACACTTGTACCGATTTTGGTATGGAAACGCAAAAGGTAGGCTCATCT
>CAXKVY010010855.1:7500-15761 GCA_964058915.1 Tetropium fuscum
CAAATCTAAGTATAAAAAGTCAATAGGTACATAAAATTAATTCGTTTAGATTGAAGCATAAGGAAGGAGAAAATAACAGGATTAAAGAAGAACAGACATCCTGAGTGCCTGACAGAAACACTAATACTTACTCTAGTTTAATACAATTCAGGTTGACTCCTTTTTCTAAGTAATCACAGCTAAAAGAAACTACACGAAATATACTTATATAAATCAATTTTAGAATATTCCACCATGAGTTTCAATAAAAATCCAGGGAGCTAAGATTGGTCAACCCTTTGTCGTACATTTAGGCATAATGTATCAGTCACAACGAATGGTTTTTACACATTTTTGTAATATAGAGGAGCTACCTAAATGTTACAATAATTCTAATAAAATCTTATTACTGATACCTAGCAAACATACCTAAAATATCCCAAGAAGCATTAGATTGGTCTTATTTAATAAGATTCTTTGCCTTCGTTAAGAAAACTCGAAAATAACTATTGCCGGTGGCACATTTCAATTGAAGTACCTACCTAACAGCGCTTTAATTTCGATTTCAATTATTAAAATGCGGAAAAGTAATTATATACCAGAACCGCAGGTATTCGGGGGAATACTTACTGTAAAATGCAACACTAAACTAATAATTCAGGCCGTGAATTTAGGTGAATTATTCACCATTTAAAACACTAGTCACTACTTGAACCACAGTCACAGATCACAGAATAATTGCTAATTGCTTAATATTCTGTGCCACAGGCCAGTTTAGTAGGAATACTCTGATTAGACAGTGCTGCCAAGTAAACGTTTAATATTTTTCCGTTTAGTAATTTGCTATAAAAACGTGTACAAAAGTTTATAATAACAAATATATTGACATTGTAAACGTCACACACAAAATTAGTATTATAAAATTATTAGGATGTAGTTAGAATAAATAATTTCGATATGGTATTTTTTTCAACTGGCAACGTAAGGGTTCATAATTATTTCAATCGCGGTTGCGCAATGCGCAGGTCTGCAGATGCAAATGTCATTTTTTGAATCGTGTTAGCCACGTAATTTAAAATTGATAATGACAATCCTGTAATAATTTATATTAATATGTTATCATTGTTGCCTTAAATTTAATGCGGCAGTGTTATTGTTGTTTTGTGTTATCTCGGCGTGTAGTGTGTCGTAACAGTCACTGTGTCAAAAGGTTAGTTTGAAAAATATTTATTTATGATTTGTATTTGTGCTTAGGTACCTACACATTTGAAGTATAATACAAAACATTTAGACCCCATGAGACACAGAGCCATACGAATACAGAGTAAATAATGACAATTCCTGCATTTTAATAATTGTTATAGAGGTACTGCAACAGAATATATATGTAGATAGGTAGGTATATAAGCATTCGTTTAAACTTCCAACTCCAATTTCCAAAGGAAGAAATGACTTATTTTAAAAATATATACAACTATAATATTGTAACGATAAAATATCTTTTAACATGCAACACTTTTAAACTAAATATTAAAAAGAAACATCTAACATCTTTGCAAGTTTTCTGAGAGTGAATCCAGTAAACTCGGCAACACTCGAAAAAGGGATAAATTCTTCGTTATTTCTATAAAAACCCAGTAGGAAATGTCGATTTTCCGTTTCCTTCACGAATTCAAATGCCCCTTATCGAAAGCAACTACTAAAGAGCCTTTGGCACTGAAACTAGCCCTGATATTTAACCCTTAACACTCTTCTCGTCTACTACCTATAATCCTAACTAAAGTATGGGCGGGAGGAACGTCCCGGAATCATTTAAATTAGAGTCTAACTTCGTAACGCTGTCATGTAACCTAGTTTCTATGATTTTGGCCTTTACTTTATCACCTTTTTGTACGATACATTTGTGGTAGACCCGCGAGTGGCTGCTGCCCGAGGTGCTGCTGGATGAGTGGCTCTCGTGCGCCACGTTCACCTCCGAGTGGCTGTGGCGTAGGTCACTTGGCTTTTGAGACGGCGCGCCCGAGAGGATCCATGGATGTCGCAGGGCATCATCAGGGCTCATGCGCTTCTTGGGGTTCCAACTGAAGGAAATAGTACCTACTTTAGTAATTTTCACAGACATATTATAACAAGTGGCAGTTGCATGGAATTCAATACCATATTAGTACCCATGGGCGTCGTCATGGGGCAGAGAGGGGGCAGCTGGGAGAGCGTGTGACTTTGAAAGCGGGTGACATATTTTTACCCTGCGGCGCTATAACGTTTTGAGTTGCCCTCCAAGCTTGAAAGCTGACAACGCCCTTGTTAGCACCTACTAGTCCAGAACCCATCGAACAACGACAATTTTTCAAACATCATAGTACCGTAAAACAGGGTGACTTGAAAATACGGGGCGAGTCGAAACAATCTGGCGCGTAAAGGTAAATACTCGTGCTGCCACCTGTTGGGCAGAGATTTGGCCTTGCAATCGCAACATAGCCTACCTAAATGTCCTTAGTCTTTGATTTCGTGCGATGCTAGTTATTTACAAGAGACATCAGACGATCGCGGCGTTTTGGAAGTTTAGGTAGAGATTGCGCATATTTTCTCACCTGTATAATTCTTATTGTACAACACCTCTTGTTAATAATACAACAATGTAGTATTTTTCCGTTAATAAACAGCCGATTTAGTGCAGTTTTCAATTAGCCCCATCGTTGGGCGAGATGACACTAACCCTATAATATTTTTTTTTATAAAAATGGGACATTTTTTTCCGTTGCTATACATGAATGTGTGCCCCATACTCCAGAGTACTTTACAGTCATTTTGGTTTGCTATTAATAATGTCTGATTGTGAGAAAGAACCTGTTTTTTCCGGAAATGTTATCAATACACCCCGTTTTACGGTAATTTTTCAATCTCGAAATATGGTTCTGTTAATTTTATTTTACACATCATACATGTTTTTACTCGTATGTTTATAAATGTGAAACCAGTTTTATCCTTCCTAAAATATGGTTGATGTTCCTTTAATTAAGATCAAAGCTATTATCAGTTTGACCTATGTACGGGTAAACCTATGTATGATGTGTTTTATATAAACCGAAACAAAATTAAGTGTAACAAATAAATATTGGTAGTACGGTACATTGAAAACCTTATTTTCGATGAATTGTCATTGATTAATTAACGTGTACTTACTCTAAGCATTTGGTGATGAAGTCTATAAACAGAGGATCGTTACACCGCAGTACCATCGCCAAGCTCTTCGACCCAGGTTTCCGTTTCCTGCCTTTTGAGTTGGTTATGCAACGAGGGTTTCCGCGGGAATCTGAAAAGAACGGCAAAGCAGCGTTTAATAATAATAGAAAGCCGAACAAAGGGAGCGGACGTCAGCGGACGAAAAAAATTAAATCGATCGGTATGACAGGCGATTTTTCATTTATTCGCGACCAGTCGATGCACTCAAGTTGTTTTTGTGAAATTGCTTTTCTTTATTGTTACATCGGGAAAAGGCATTTTTGTTATGCAGGCAATTTATATTAAAATAAACACGGCAGAAAAGTTCAAGCGGCAAGAAACAACAAAGTACTCATGGTGGTTATTGAACGTTACCGATAAGGGGCCTGTCGCAATAAATGAAAGTGACGGGCATTTTTCTGTAAACAAACGATGTTGTTGGCTGTTCTAAAATCACCACTCGAGTTGTTTTTGTGAAATTGTTTTTTTTTATTGTTATACAACGAGAAAAAGCATTTTTTGTTATGCACTCAAAATTAAAATAAACGAAATAAGTTCAGAGGCAAAAAACAACAAAGCACTCATAGTTGTTATTGAACGTTACCGATAAGGGGCCTGTCGCAATAAATGAAAGTGACGGGCATTTTTCTATAAACAAACGATGTTGTTGGCAATTATCCTTAAAATTGCGAGTTTGGCATGTTTTACAATATCCGAAGGTCATTCGCGCTGAACAGATTGATTTGTTGATTGAGAATTCCGACACAATTTCTAGTAGAGGCATTGAAGCGTTTTGGGTCCGTTTTTTTTTACTGTACACCGAATTGCATGAAATTTTGGAATTAGGCTCATCTTACCCTGAACTTCAAAAGTGAAAATGTCCCGAACTGAGCCGGCACCCTGGGGAGGGTTGCCACCCCTTCTCGGTGGTGTACATTTTTTTTTCAAAAAAACCTCAGATATTTATAGAAGGCCTCATTTTAAGCAAAAAATGTTCTATAAAGTTTTTCAAAAAACTCAATACTTTTCAAGTTATTGGAAATTGAAAATTCGAAATTTTTTCACGTTTTTCATTGGTTTTTTGCAAATATCTCCAAAAATATGCATTTTCACAAAAATTTTATGATAAACAAAATTGTTGTAGATTAAACAATGAACAAATTGGTTTTTTATAAACTGTGCTAAGTGCAAAATTAAGCGAGATATTGAAGGTCAAAGCCTTTTTTTATTTTGCCTGAAATTTTATCGATGTGTTCAATGCCATCTAGCGGCGAGCAGATATATTTTATGCATTCTATTGAAATAGGATTTTGTAGTGCTTGAAATAAGCTTTAAAATGAACACTGTTAAAAGTCTTTTGCACCTAAAATGAGTAAGCTGTAATGAAAAAAAGGGGAATATCTAATGATTTTTTTTTTAAAAACGATGGGTTTCATAAGTGCCATTTCCACCAAAATTAAAATTAATCGTATTCCGTCTAGAATTAACTTTAGTATAAAGAGTTTGATGAATTCTAGCAGTTTGACTGCTTTAAAATACGTATTTTTCAAAAAATGACGATTTTAGAAAAAAAGAATTTTTCGAATTTTTAAAAAAATCACCTTTTTTTCATAATATCTCAAAAATGATGAAAGATACGTAAAAAAGTGTGGTGATAAAAAATGTAGGTCTTTTTCTGACAAAAAATTTGTTTTTTTTTATTTCTGCCACACAAAAATTGACGGAGATATGATTGTTTAAAGAGCGCGCGGTAGCGCAATCACAGCCCCTCTCAAGCCCTTTGACCCTTCACCGTTTCAAAATAAAAGGTTTTTCACTATACATTGTAATGAAAAAAGTTGTAGCTCTTTAAATTACCTTTAAAATGCTTTTTTAGAAGTTGTGATAGGATCAAAATTGAAGGAGTTATGGTCCAAAAACTAATCGTATTTTTTTCTACCTATTAAACTGAAAATTTCGGAGTGTGAATTTTTGGAGCAAAGTGAAAGTACACAGTAATAGAGACCCAAAACTGTTGTCTTATGTATATATATATATATATATATATATATATATATATATATATATATATATATATATATATATATATACATATTATGGCACATATTTTGGAAACGTAGGCATGAATACATACCAACGTTCATATATGTATATATAACACATTTAACACGTTCAACGCCGCCGTCAACCAGTGGTTGACATCAGTAAACAGGCGCCCATGGCCGGTGTCAACCACTGGTTGACATCAGTATACAGCGCCCATGGCCGGTGTCAACCCGTGGTTGACATGCGGTAACCTGTTTTACATTTGCTGTTATCATTTATAGTCATTTAGTCAGATAGTCATTTTCGAGAACGTGGAATAACATTTAATTCCTTTTTATTTCATCAAAAGTAATTTTTTTAAACAAATTTTTAACAAGGGGTTGATTTGAAGGGTCGAAAGGGGGTTGACAATTCGATAATTAAAATAGAGAACATAAAATATCATTTACTCTATACTTAATCTTTTTATGTCATACCAAATTAATTTTTTGTGATTTTTTCAATTTAGGGGTTGTTCGCAAGGGTAGTAAGGTTTTCAAGGGGTTGGAAATGATTTTAATATGAAGTGATTGTGTTAGAAAATACTTTACAATTTCATCCCTTAATATTAGATGCGTTTTCTAGCGATAAAATGGCTCAATGTGAATTTTTCCATTAAGGGGTTGTTTTTACCCCTTAAAAATCATAGGCGCAGTTCGGGTCATTTTCACTTTTGAGGTTAAGGGTAAGATGAGCTTAATTCCAAAATTTCATGCAAATCGGTGCACAGTAAAAAAATTCGGAGGTAAGACCCTATTTTACGCTTCAATGCCTACACTATTCTGCCAGAGATCATGTTGACCGAATAAGAGCGGCGCCGCTATAGTCCTTATTTTTGTGACGGTAAATACTATGTGGTCATTTTGTTATGTCACTATATAAAATGAAAGAAATTTTTAAGTACTTCATAATATTTTACTTACCAAAAAACAGCCTTCGTCTGGTGGCAATTGAAATCAGTTCATCTGGTGGCTGTCCAAGGACTTCCATCAAACAGGCAAGTTGCTCAACCTCGTTTTCGCCAGGAAATAAGGGGTAGCCCGTATATAATTCTGCTAGGATACAACCTACAGATCATAATTTTTAGCCTAACATTTTTCCACACGCATAAATAGGTTTAGGTATCATATTTATTTTTGTACAAAGGGGCGACTTACAAACCCTTGGGGCAGACCTTGCGGGGTTTGTAATATCGCCGCCCTCAAGGCATAAACTTTCACTTGATATCCGCAGTGCATATATAAACTTTTACGTCATGCTAGTTCGTTATTGCATCCACGATGTGAACGTTGAGAAGAAATCATTAAATTTGATGGCGCTATAGGCAAATGATGTATTTGTTAACATAAATCGTTTAAATAAAACCGTTTTTATGTCTAAGTCCCGCTCGGGCATAAAGTGCACTTTATGGCCCGCGCGGGCCACATTTAGGATGGTGGACATAGGTCTCCTGATAGTCCACCTGAGTTTGCGATCTCTGGGGGTTTCCGCTCTAGGGCCATTGTTGTTAAGTGCCATCGAAAAAATGATTAAATAAAATATGTAGAGAAAAAAATTATGCATATTTTTGGTCCTATCCATTTTTTGTTTGCGACCAATAGTTTTCGTTCTACAGCTCGCCGAAGTTCGGGGTTGATTTGCAATTTTCATCAAAATCAGTTTCATCGCAGATTACGACGAAGATCGACTTCAAGTAATTATCTAATATTTTTTTCTGAAAGAGCAATGTTTTCTGAGTCGCCAGATGCCTAATTTGGTCGCATATTACAAAAAACTTTCGTTCGCCGTAGAACGAAAACTATTACTCGCAAACAAAAAATGAATGGGAACAAAATTATACACAATTTTGTTCTCTACATACTTTTTTCGATAGCACTTGCAACAACGACGGCGCTATTTCTTGAAAAGCGCCGCGAAGCAACGTTTTCATATCCCCACCCCTTGAACTCGCCGAGATCGCAATCTCAGGTGTATTATCAGTTCGATTCTAGTTGTTCGATTTTAGTTGTTTTGTTTCATCTTTATAATCTTGTTTATGGTTCGCGGTGTGGGTGGCCATGGGATAATTTGCTTACGGGCCCGTGAAGGTCTTTCTACGCCACTGAGTTAAGGGTACAACAAATTTTTTGTCTATTATAAATATATTATCTCTTTAATATACCGGGTGCCTACGATATTGCTAGCCAGCCTATAACTTCCTTGTAAAAAAAATACATTGATTTAAAACTTTGGGATGTTGTATGGTTGACCAGAAAATTCTAGAACCAAAACATGTAGAATACCCTATATCTATATTTGACAGTTTTCGAGAAAATGGCGGTTGAAAGTGTCATATCAATGATAAATTACTTCATTTTCACATAAAATAAATTAATGTAGGAATAAATCTAAGTAAAATTTTAAAACTATTAGGTTTAGGTAGGGGACAGAAGAAACAAAAAATATCCAGAAAGATTAGTAGAATCTAAATTAAAAATATCGAAGCAATTTGAGCCTGAAAATCACATTTCTCAGTACTTCCAGTAAAACCGGAAATGAAATTTGTAAGACTTTATCAAATGTAACTCCCCAAAAAATTTAAATAACCGTAACAGATTTGTTCCTACATTCATTTGTTTTATGTGAAAATGAAGTAATTTATCATTGATATAACATTTTCAACCGCCATTTTCTCGAAAACTGTCAAATATAGATATAGGGTATGCTACATGTTTTGGACCTAGAATTTTCTGGGCAATCTAAATGTCTAATAATACACTGCGCAACTTATTTAACGCACAACCAAAAAGTTAACTCAAATTTGACGTTATGTATTTTCGACAATTTTTGTTCGTTTTGGTCGATTTTTTTTTCAAATTGTGGGTTTTTCTCTTAGGAATATCAATGTCTTAGTTGTTTTGGTAAAACGAATGATTTTGATATTATACCAGGTGCTATAAAAATGTTATGTTTTTTTCCGAAATTTCAAAACGTCC
>CAXKVY010010856.1:0-29264 GCA_964058915.1 Tetropium fuscum
AAATTTCAAAACGTCCTGTGGGCTATACAAGGTATTGCAAGTTATTGCAATTATAGCCAATTTAAAGCCTCATGTTTTTTCTACATTTTCTTTTTTTATTCATTCGTTTATCTCTGTTACTTCATAAAATATCCAATTTTTGAGTTGACGTGATTTTTATTAAATTTATTAACTTTCTTTTTTGTCAAGTGCTCATTATTTATTACTCATTATACTGGTTCAATGCCTCATTTTGCGTTCTGTTTTCCTTGATATCTTATAATTTATTGAGAGATGCAAGGTGTTTTAGAAGAGAAAAAGGTCTTAAAAGGACAAAAACTCAAAAACATACCTAGAAAAACGGATTGCTTTAATCAATAAAACAACGAATAACAGGAAACAAAACAAAAGTAAATAGAGAATTAGTATCTGGTGTTTCCACCCCTTCCGCGAATGACCTCCCGACATCTTTGGTTCATACTTAAAACCAAAGTTCTGATTAGGTTCTGATCTAGGCCATTCCATAATTCGACTAGGCGTCCTTCCAATTCTTGTAAATTTTGAGGTTGTCGTCCCTCACTTCGTAACCGCCGACCGATAAAATCCCAAACATGTTCAATGGGGTTAAGGTCGGGGCTACGGGCTGGCCAGTCTATGTGATCAATTCCTACTTCTTCAAGATAATTTCTCACGATAAGACTCGTGTGGGGACGCGCATTGTCTTGTATAAGTAAAGAATTGGGTCCTATATAGGGGGCATAAGGCAAAACATGTGCTTCAAGAATGTCTAGGATGTATCTGTCAAAATTGAGATTTCCATTCACAGTTACACAGTTACCAAGTCCGTTCGCCCAGTCAAAGATATTCCGCCCCACACCATGACGGATCCAACTCCATATAAAGTTGTGTACAAAAAATTGCATTGACTGTATCGCTCATCGGGTCTTCGGTAGACGCGATTACGTCTGTCACAATTATACAAACTGAACCTTGACTCATCAGTCCAAAGAATACGTTCCCAATCTGCTTCCATCCAATTAACATGCTCATTGGCAAAATTCAATCTGGCTCTTCGATGACCTACTGTTAATGCGGGTCCTCGAGCAGCAATCCTGGGTCTTAAATTTGCCTCCCTCATTTGAACGCATATGAGTGGACCACCTGCGTCTTGAAGTTGTGCTCTTAAATGTGTTGCAGTTATAAATCGTTGTCTTACAGCATTTACTCTTAAAAAGCGATCCTGGATAGCAGAGGTAACACGAGATCTACCTTGACCGGCCCGTCTGGAATGTTCTCCTGTTTCCGCGTACCTTTGAATTGCTCTCGCTATAGTTGTGTGAGACACTCCCAACCTTCCAGCTATGCGGTTGTAACTCCACCCTTCACCATGTAATGTAGCTGCCTCAACACATTCATCACGAGTTAAATTTCTGGTTTGGCGTTCCATTATTCACTAATTATTGCTGGACTGTCAACAAAAAACTAATGACACAGTTGTCAGTTTATGACGTGTAATCTTCGATTTCCATAGCTTGCTAGCTGTTTGAGTTGTCCGATAAATGCATTTCATGTGAATAAAAGCATATGGTGTTTCAAAACGGTGTATTTCATGAAGTAACAGAGATAAACAAATGAATAAAGAAAGAAAATGTAGAAAAAACATGAGGCTTTAAATTGGCTATAATTGCAATAACTTGCAATACCTTGTATAGCCCACAGGACGTTTTGAAATTTCGGAAAAAAACATAACATTTTTATAGCACCTGGTATAATATCAAAATCATTCGTTTTACCAAAACAACTAAGACATTGATATTCCTAAGAGAAAAACCCACAATTTGAAAAAAAAATCGACCAAAACGAACAAAAATTGTCGAAAATACATAACGTCAAATTTGAGTTAACTTTTTGGTTGTGCGTTAAATAAGTTGCGCAGTGTATTATTAGACATTTAGATTGCCCAGAAAATTCTAGGTCCAAAACATGTAGCATACCCTATATCTATCTTTGACAGTTTTCGAGAAAATGGCGGTTGAAAATGTTATATCAATGATAAATTACTTCATTTTCACATAAAACAAATGAATGTAGGAACAAATCTGTTACGGTTATTTAAATTTTTTGGGGAGTTACATTTGATAAAGTCTTACAAATTTCATTTCCGGTTTTACTGGAAGTACTGAGAAATGTGATTTTCAGGCTCAAATTGCTTCGATATTTTTAATTTAGATTCTACTAATCTTTCTGGATATTTTTTGTTTCTTCTGTCCCCTACCTAAACCTAATAGTTTTAAAATTTTACTTAGATTTATTCCTACATTAATTTATTTTATGTGAAAATGAAGTAATTTATCATTGATATGACACTTTCAACCGCCATTTTCTCGAAAACTGTCAAATATAGATATAGGGTATTCTACATGTTTTGGTTCTAGAATTTTCTGGTCAACCATACAACATCCCAAAGTTTTAAATCAATGTATTTTTTTTACAAGGAAGTTATAGGCTGGCTAGCAATATCGTAGGCACCCGGTATATTAAAGAGATATAATATATTTATAATAGACAAAAAATTTGTTGTACCCTTAACTCAGTGGCGTAGAAAGACCTTCACGGGCCCGTAAGCAAATTATCCCATGGCCACCCACACCGCGAACCATAAACAAGATTATAAAGATGAAACAAAACAACTAAAATCGAACAACTAGAATCGAACTGATAATACACCTGAGATTGCGATCTCGGCGAGTTCAAGGGGTGGGGATATGAAAACGTTGCTTCGCGGCGCTTTTCAAGAAATAGCGCCGTCGTTGTTGCAAGTGCTATCGAAAAAAGTATGTAGAGAACAAAATTGTGTATAATTTTGTTCCCATTCATTTTTTGTTTGCGAGTAATAGTTTTCGTTCTACGGCGAACGAAAGTTTTTTGTAATATGCGACCAAATTAGGCATCTGACGACTCAGAAAACATTGCTCTTTCAGAAAAAAATATTAGATAATTACTTGAAGTCGATCTTCGTCGTAATCTGCGATGAAACTGATTTTGATGAAAATTGCAAATCAACCCCGAACTTCGGCGAGCTGTAGAACGAAAACTATTGGTCGCAAACAAAAAATGGATAGGACCAAAAATATGCATAATTTTTTTCTCTACATATTTTATTTAATCATTTTTTCGATGGCACTTAACAACAATGGCCCTAGAGCGGAAACCCCCAGAGATCGCAAACTCAGGTGGACTATCAGGAGACCTATGTCCACTATCCTAAATGTGGCCCGCGCGGGCCATAAAGTGCACTTTATGCCCGAGCGGGACTTACGACATAAAAACGGTTTTATTTAAACGATTTATGTTAACAAATACATCATTTGCCTATAGCGCCATCAAATTTAATGATTTCTTCTCAACGTTCACATCGTGGATGCAATAACGAACTAGCATGACGTAAAAGTTTATATATGCACTGCGGATATCAAGTGAAAGTTTATGCCTTGAGGGCGGCGATATTACAAACCCCGCAAGGTCTGCCCCAAGGGTTTGTAAGTCGCCCCTTTGTACAAAAATAAATATGATACCTAAACCTATTTATGCGTGTGGAAAAATGTTAGGCTAAAAATTATGATCTGTAGGTTGTATCCTAGCAGAATTATATACGGGCTACCCCTTATTTCCTGGCGAAAACGAGGTTGAGCAACTTGCCTGTTTGATGGAAGTCCTTGGACAGCCACCAGATGAACTGATTTCAATTGCCACCAGACGAAGGCTGTTTTTTGGTAAGTAAAATATTATGAAGTACTTAAAAATTTCTTTCATTTTATATAGTGACATAACAAAATGACCACATAGTATTTACCGTCACAAAAATAAGGACTATAGCGGCGCCGCTCTTATTCGGTCAACATGATCTCTGGCAGAATAGTGTAGGCATTGAAGCGTAAAATAGGGTCTTACCTCCGAATTTTTTTACTGTGCACCGATTTGCATGAAATTTTGGAATTAAGCTCATCTTACCCTTAACCTCAAAAGTGAAAATGACCCGAACTGCGCCTATGATTTTTAAGGGGTAAAAACAACCCCTTAATGGAAAAATTCACATTGAGCCATTTTATCGCTAGAAAACGCATCTAATATTAAGGGGTGAAATTGTAAAGTATTTTCTAACACAATCACTTCATATTAAAATCATTTCCAACCCCTTGAAAACCTTACTACCCTTGCGAACAACCCCTAAATTGAAAAAATCACAAAAAATTAATTTGGTATGACATAAAAAGATTAAGTATAGAGTAAATGATATTTTATGTTCTCTATTTTAATTATCGAATTGTCAACCCCCTTTCGACCCTTCAAATCAACCCCTTGATAAAAAATTGTTTAAAAAAATTACTTTTGGTGAAATAAAAAGGAATTAAATGTTATTCCACGTTCTCGAAAATGACTATCTGACTAAATGACTATAAATGATAACAGCAAATGTAAAACAGGTTACCGCATGTCAACCACGGGTTGACACCGGCCATGGGCGCCTGTTTACTGATGTCAACCACTGGTTGACGGCGGCGTTGAACGTGTTAAATGTGTTATATATACATATATGAACGTTGGTATGTATTCATGCCTACGTTTCCAAAATATGTGCCATAATATGTATATATATATATATACATAAGACAACAGTTTTGGGTCTCTATTACTGTGTACTTTCACTTTGCTCCAAAAATTCACACTCCGAAATTTTCAGTTTAATAGGTAGAAAAAAATACGATTAGTTTTTGGACCATAACTCCTTCAATTTTGATCCTATCACAACTTCTAAAAAAGCATTTTAAAGGTAATTTAAAGAGCTACAACTTTTTTCATTACAATGTATAGTGAAAAACCTTTTATTTTGAAACGGTGAAGGGTCAAAGGGCTTGAGAGGGGCTGTGATTGCGCTACCGCGCGCTCTTTAAACAATCATATCTCCGTCAATTTTTGTGTGGCAGAAATAAAAAAAAACCAAATTTTTTGTCAGAAAAAGACCTACATTTTTTATCACCACACTTTTTTACGTATCTTTCATCATCTTTGAGATATTATGAAAAAAAGGTGATTTTTTTAAAAATTCGAAAAATTCTTTTTTTCTAAAATCGTCATTTTTTGAAAAATACGTATTCATCAAAATTCATCAAACTCTTTATACTAAAGTTAATTCTAGACGGAATACGATTAATTTTAATTTTGGTGGAAATGGCACTTATGAAACCCATCGTTTTTAAAAAAAAATCATTAGATATTCCCCTTTTTTTCATTACAGCTTACTCATTTTAGGTGCAACAGACTTTTAACAGTGTTCATGTTAAAGCTTATTTCAAGCACTACAAAATCCTATTTCAATAGAATGCATAAAATATATCTGCTCGCCGCTAGATGGCATTGAACACATCGATAAAATTTCAGGCAAAATAAAAAAAGGCTTTGACCTTCAATATCTCGCTTAATTTTGCACTTAGCACAGTTTATAAAAAACCAATTTGTTCATTGTTTAATCTACAACAATTTTGTTTATCATAAAATTTTTGTGAAAATGCATATTTTTGGAGATATTTGCAAAAAACCAATGAAAAACGTGAAAAAATTTCGAATTTTCAATTTCCAATAACTTGAAAAGTATTGAGTTTTTTGAAAAACTTTATAGAACATTTTTTGCTTAAAATGAGGCCTTCTATCAATATCTGAGGTTTTTTTGAAAAAAAAATGTACACCACCGAGAAGGGGTGGCAACCCTCCCCAGGGTGCCGGCTCAGTTCGGGACATTTTCACTTTTGAAGTTCAGGGTAAGATGAGCCTAATTCCAAAATTTCATGCAATTCGGTGTACAGTAAAAAAAAACGGACCCAAAACGCTTCAATGCCTCTACTAGAAATTGTGTCGGAATTCTCAATCAACAAATCAATCTGTTCAGCGCGAATGACCTTCGGATATTGTAAAACATGCCAAACTCGCAATTTTAAGGATAATTGCCAACAACATCGTTTGTTTATAGAAAAATGCCCGTCACTTTCATTTATTGCGACAGGCCCCTTATCGGTAACGTTCAATAACAACTATGAGTGCTTTGTTGTTTTTTGCCTCTGAACTTATTTCGTTTATTTTAATTTTGAGTGCATAACAAAAAATGCTTTTTCTCGTTGTATAACAATAAAAAAAAACAATTTCACAAAAACAACTCGAGTGGTGATTTTAGAACAGCCAACAACATCGTTTGTTTACAGAAAAATGCCCGTCACTTTCATTTATTGCGACAGGCCCCTTATCGGTAACGTTCAATAACCACCATGAGTACTTTGTTGTTTCTTGCCGCTTGAACTTTTCTGCCGTGTTTATTTTAATATAAATTGCCTGCATAACAAAAATGCCTTTTCCCGATGTAACAATAAAGAAAAGCAATTTCACAAAAACAACTTGAGTGCATCGACTGGTCGCGAATAAATGAAAAATCGCCTGTCATACCGATCGATTTAATTTTTTTCGTCCGCTGACGTCCGCTCCCTTTGTTCGGCTTTCTATTATTATTAAACGCTGCTTTGCCGTTCTTTTCAGATTCCCGCGGAAACCCTCGTTGCATAACCAACTCAAAAGGCAGGAAACGGAAACCTGGGTCGAAGAGCTTGGCGATGGTACTGCGGTGTAACGATCCTCTGTTTATAGACTTCATCACCAAATGCTTAGAGTAAGTACACGTTAATTAATCAATGACAATTCATCGAAAATAAGGTTTTCAATGTACCGTACTACCAATATTTATTTGTTACACTTAATTTTGTTTCGGTTTATATAAAACACATCATACATAGGTTTACCCGTACATAGGTCAAACTGATAATAGCTTTGATCTTAATTAAAGGAACATCAACCATATTTTAGGAAGGATAAAACTGGTTTCACATTTATAAACATACGAGTAAAAACATGTATGATGTGTAAAATAAAATTAACAGAACCATATTTCGAGATTGAAAAATTACCGTAAAACGGGGTGTATTGATAACATTTCCGGAAAAAACAGGTTCTTTCTCACAATCAGACATTATTAATAGCAAACCAAAATGACTGTAAAGTACTCTGGAGTATGGGGCACACATTCATGTATAGCAACGGAAAAAAATGTCCCATTTTTATAAAAAAAAATATTATAGGGTTAGTGTCATCTCGCCCAACGATGGGGCTAATTGAAAACTGCACTAAATCGGCTGTTTATTAACGGAAAAATACTACATTGTTGTATTATTAACAAGAGGTGTTGTACAATAAGAATTATACAGGTGAGAAAATATGCGCAATCTCTACCTAAACTTCCAAAACGCCGCGATCGTCTGATGTCTCTTGTAAATAACTAGCATCGCACGAAATCAAAGACTAAGGACATTTAGGTAGGCTATGTTGCGATTGCAAGGCCAAATCTCTGCCCAACAGGTGGCAGCACGAGTATTTACCTTTACGCGCCAGATTGTTTCGACTCGCCCCGTATTTTCAAGTCACCCTGTTTTACGGTACTATGATGTTTGAAAAATTGTCGTTGTTCGATGGGTTCTGGACTAGTAGGTGCTAACAAGGGCGTTGTCAGCTTTCAAGCTTGGAGGGCAACTCAAAACGTTATAGCGCCGCAGGGTAAAAATATGTCACCCGCTTTCAAAGTCACACGCTCTCCCAGCTGCCCCCTCTCTGCCCCATGACGACGCCCATGGGTACTAATATGGTATTGAATTCCATGCAACTGCCACTTGTTATAATATGTCTGTGAAAATTACTAAAGTAGGTACTATTTCCTTCAGTTGGAACCCCAAGAAGCGCATGAGCCCTGATGATGCCCTGCGACATCCATGGATCCTCTCGGGCGCGCCGTCTCAAAAGCCAAGTGACCTACGCCACAGCCACTCGGAGGTGAACGTGGCGCACGAGAGCCACTCATCCAGCAGCACCTCGGGCAGCAGCCACTCGCGGGTCTACCACAAATGTATCGTACAAAAAGGTGATAAAGTAAAGGCCAAAATCATAGAAACTAGGTTACATGACAGCGTTACGAAGTTAGACTCTAATTTAAATGATTCCGGGACGTTCCTCCCGCCCATACTTTAGTTAGGATTATAGGTAGTAGACGAGAAGAGTGTTAAGGGTTAAATATCAGGGCTAGTTTCAGTGCCAAAGGCTCTTTAGTAGTTGCTTTCGATAAGGGGCATTTGAATTCGTGAAGGAAACGGAAAATCGACATTTCCTACTGGGTTTTTATAGAAATAACGAAGAATTTATCCCTTTTTCGAGTGTTGCCGAGTTTACTGGATTCACTCTCAGAAAACTTGCAAAGATGTTAGATGTTTCTTTTTAATATTTAGTTTAAAAGTGTTGCATGTTAAAAGATATTTTATCGTTACAATATTATAGTTGTATATATTTTTAAAATAAGTCATTTCTTCCTTTGGAAATTGGAGTTGGAAGTTTAAACGAATGCTTATATACCTACCTATCTACATATATATTCTGTTGCAGTACCTCTATAACAATTATTAAAATGCAGGAATTGTCATTATTTACTCTGTATTCGTATGGCTCTGTGTCTCATGGGGTCTAAATGTTTTGTATTATACTTCAAATGTGTAGGTACCTAAGCACAAATACAAATCATAAATAAATATTTTTCAAACTAACCTTTTGACACAGTGACTGTTACGACACACTACACGCCGAGATAACACAAAACAACAATAACACTGCCGCATTAAATTTAAGGCAACAATGATAACATATTAATATAAATTATTACAGGATTGTCATTATCAATTTTAAATTACGTGGCTAACACGATTCAAAAAATGACATTTGCATCTGCAGACCTGCGCATTGCGCAACCGCGATTGAAATAATTATGAACCCTTACGTTGCCAGTTGAAAAAAATACCATATCGAAATTATTTATTCTAACTACATCCTAATAATTTTATAATACTAATTTTGTGTGTGACGTTTACAATGTCAATATATTTGTTATTATAAACTTTTGTACACGTTTTTATAGCAAATTACTAAACGGAAAAATATTAAACGTTTACTTGGCAGCACCGTCTAATCAGAGTATTCCTACTAAACTGGCCTGTGGCACAGAATATTAAGCAATTAGCAATTATTCTGTGATCTGTGACTGTGGTTCAAGTAGTGACTAGTGTTTTAAATGGTGAATAATTCACCTAAATTCACGGCCTGAATTATTAGTTTAGTGTTGCATTTTACAGTAAGTATTCCCCCGAATACCTGCGGTTCTGGTATATAATTACTTTTCCGCATTTTAATAATTGAAATCGAAATTAAAGCGCTGTTAGGTAGGTACTTCAATTGAAATGTGCCACCGGCAATAGTTATTTTCGAGTTTTCTTAACGAAGGCAAAGAATCTTATTAAATAAGACCAATCTAATGCTTCTTGGGATATTTTAGGTATGTTTGCTAGGTATCAGTAATAAGATTTTATTAGAATTATTGTAACATTTAGGTAGCTCCTCTATATTACAAAAATGTGTAAAAACCATTCGTTGTGACTGATACATTATGCCTAAATGTACGACAAAGGGTTGACCAATCTTAGCTCCCTGGATTTTTATTGAAACTCATGGTGGAATATTCTAAAATTGATTTATATAAGTATATTTCGTGTAGTTTCTTTTAGCTGTGATTACTTAGAAAAAGGAGTCAACCTGAATTGTATTAAACTAGAGTAAGTATTAGTGTTTCTGTCAGGCACTCAGGATGTCTGTTCTTCTTTAATCCTGTTATTTTCTCCTTCCTTATGCTTCAATCTAAACGAATTAATTTTATGTACCTATTGACTTTTTATACTTAGATTTGTGTGTACGTTTAATTTTAAGTTTAATAATGTTGTAGCAATGTCCGTATTGTATCATCGTGCATTCTCCATTACACGGGAGGTTTCGAAACAGTCTTTTCTATTTACGTTTCTGGTTTTACAGAAATCTCGGATGAAATAATAAGGCTCGAGACATCCCGTGTACTGGCTGTGTCAAATATGTAAATCCCCATTGTGATATATACTGATAATATTGTATATGTAGAGTAGTTTTAGTACCCTGGCTATCTGGCCTAGATGCAAGAATGTTTACAAGGTATAACATAATCAAACCGTTAAGACGATTCTTTGGTTCGACCACGGAAAATAGCACTTTGATAAAATTGATAATAATATTTTACACTAATAATATATAACACAATGTTAATAATTTGTTTGCTTAATTATGGTAAATTGTAATAAAATATTGTTGTAAGTTGTTAAATAAGACTGAAAGTATACAAGTACCGCGTTTTATTTATAATATACAGTCGCATTTATTTAGGGAATTATAGGGGAATATTGCCGTGTTTTCTGGGGAGATTGCTGAGCTGCTTTGTCTCCAAGAGATCGAGGTCTCTGCACAGGCGCCACCTAGTGGTCCTTGGTTCGATAATATCATCAATAAATCCTGAAAGGTGCGAGAAAGTTATAGTATATAATGCCGTTAAGAAAGTACAAGGTAAGTTAATTGTACCTCTTTGAGCAGCTGGAAAAGGGCTACCAAACTTATCGATATACTCGGCCTCTCTCTTTTCAATATCAGGTTTTCCTTTGTACAAAATGGTGACCGCTCCTTTGGCACCCATCACAGCCACCTCTGCCGATGGCCAAACATAATTAATATCACCACGTAGGTGTTTAGAAGACATCACATCATAAGCGCCCCCATAACCCTAAAACAATCATGATTTAATCAAGAAATGATGGCAAATTTTGTGGATAACTTCTGCAGAATGAATTAACTGGGCTCAAAGAATTTCAATATTTATGTGGAATCTACTAGATACTTATGTTTAAAAAATACCTTTCTGGTAATTACGGTTAGTTTAGGTACAGTAGCTTCGGCATAAGCATACAGTAACTTCGCTCCATGTCGTATAATTCCAGAGTGTTCTTGTGTAACTCCCGGTAAAAAGCCAGGTACATCCACCAAAGTGATGAGAGGAATATTAAAAGCGTCACAAAACCTCACAAATCTCGCAGCTTTTACAGAAGCATTGATATCTAGGCAACCTAAAATTACAAGACCAAATATATGTTGCCTTATATATATATATATATATATATATATATATATATATATATATATATATATATATATATATATATATATATATATATATATATATATATATATATATATATATATATATATATATATATATATATATATATATATATATATATATATATATATATATATATATATATATATATATATATATATATATATATATATATATATATATATATATATATATATATATATATATATATATATATATATATATATATATATATATATATATATATATATATATATATATATATATATATATATATATATATATATATATATATATATATATATATATATATATATATATATATATATAAATATATATATATATATATATATATATATATATATATATATATATATATATATATATTTATATATATATATATATATATATATATATATATATATATATATATATATATATATATATATATATATATATATATATATATAAATTAAAATTGTACCTGCTGCTACTTTTGGCTGATTTCCAACAATACCGATAGTCCTTCCATTCATTCTCCCAAAACCGACTATTATGTTTTTAGCATACTTAGGCATGATCTCAAAGAAGTCTCTTTCATCCACAATACTCAACACCACGTCTAACATGTCATAAGGGGTGGTGGTTGATGGGGGGATTATTGTGTCTAAATAAGGTACATCAACGTGGCTAAAAGAAACAGCTAAGAACAAAATCTTTCTATTTGCTCTTCATTTATATATATATATATATATATATATATATATATATATATATATATATATATATATATATATATATATATATATATATATATATATATATATATATATATATATATATATATATATATATATATATATATATAGCCACTAAACATATTTTAGTTTCTGAATCGTTTCAGAAATATACACTTATTTTGAAACATTTCGTGTATGTGAACGGATATGTTCCAGAAACATTTATGTAACCAAAGATGTCCTACCGCAGAAATGTTTCAGTGTAACATTTCATAGTCTCATAGAAAACATTTATGTAAATATGTTTCAAAACGTTTTAAATGATACATTTGGAAATGTTTCGGAACTATTATTTCAATATGTTGCAATTTATCCTTTTAATAAGCACTACCTTATATTAAAAATATCTCTAAACAATTTGTGAATTAAGCAGTTAGGAATTATCTTGCAGTTTCCTCTTACCCACAGAAAAATCAATTCATAATGTAATCCCTACACTGCCTAATAAGCTACACAATTTGTTAAGAATTATTGTCAATACGAACTGAAACAGTTATGGAATAAAATGAAACAGCTAAAAGAAATAAAATTTTATAATGGCATAATTGGCATATCAGGTAAGTATAAAATATAAAAGAAAAGTACTAACAAGGCTATATAGTAGCCTTGTTAGTACTTTTATATATATATATATATATATATATATATATATATATATATATATATATATATATATATATATATATATATATATATATATATATATACATATATAAATATATATATATATATATATATATATATATATATATATATATATATATATATATATATATATATATATATATATATACATATATATATATATATATATATATATATATATATATATATATATATATATATATATATATATATATATATATATATATATATATATATATATATATATATATATACATATACATATATATATATATATATATATATATATATATATATATATATATATATATATATATATATATATATATATATATATATATATATATATTGTGATAAATGAAACAAATTCATATACTTTACCATGGGTCATCACATTCTCTAATGGGTGTTGGAAACTGATTCGATTGCGGAAGGAATCCCATAAAATGTCTCAACTGCAGCAACGCATCTACATCGTTGTTAAAGCAATTGTGCGCTACTCCTGATACAGAGGTGTGAGTTTTGGCGCCACCTAGTTCTTGCTGGGTCACATCTTCATTAGTAACCGACTAGAAAACGAAAAAACATCAAATATTTTCAATGTATCTTCCTTAAGGGCTCTTCACCTAAAACTGTCAACGACGACATACCTTTACAACATCAGGTCCAGTAATAAACAGATATGATGTATCCTCCACCATAAATGTAAAATCTGTAATAGCTGGAGAATAGACGGCGCCACCAGCGCAAGGCCCCATAATAAGAGATATCTAAAGTGCAATAATAATTATTCATATTGTAAAATAAATCTATTAAACTGAAAATGTTTACTTGAGGTATGACTCCAGATGCCAAGACGTTTCTCTGGAAAATATCCGCATAACCAGCTAGAGAAGCTACCCCTTCCTGTATCCTGGCACCACCAGAGTCATTTAGGCCTACGACTGGGGCGCCCACAAGTATTGCCTGATCCATGATTTTGCAAATCTTCTTAGCATGGGCGCTCGACAAACTACCACCAAATACAGTGAAATCTTGACTAAAAACGTAGACGGGCCTACTGTTTACAAGTCCATGACCTGTTATCACCGAATCACCTGGAAACTTGAAAAAAATGTAAAACAATATGCTGTATTAGTATTAGCTAGTTAAGTGAATAGATAATCAATCGTAAGGCGGCATCTACGCAAACTGGTATTGAAGCTGGGGGTTCTAGTGAAAACTCTAGATGGAGCTGTAATATAGTTTTGTCATTCTTTCATTCATAAATTATGCTCCGCCTTTTAATTTTCCACTTGAATGACGAAAATCCAACACCAGTCGGTTTATCAAACTATGAATGTTGCCAAATTTACATGGCAAGTTTAAATGCTAAGTAAACGTATTATTTGAATAAACGGATAATCTCAATATTTCCTAAAAATATTATAACTTTCTTTAGTCGAGTATATCAAAATAAAAAATATGCACATATGAAAAAAACACTTCATTGTGAGATACTATATTTTACTTTAAAATAAATCCAATCATATTTTTCTATGTTAATTTATTTCAAGTAACGGGTGTGTTCAATTCAAGATTTTACTTTACGGTCGTTTAGCCGCTACGCTTCTCATCATTTGGAAAAGTGTATTGATGCAAACTGGAGTCGTCGCGACGACTCTTTCCACAATTTGCAAGTACACACTTATTTCCTCTGGGTCTCTGTCCCTTTTTTATTACCAGTCATATTCACATATTTCGCATTTCCAATAACACATTTAAACAAACAATATAATAACCATACCAAGAAGATTATCGGACTAATACCACTATCCTAATACTTTATAATCTGTGAGCCATAAAGACAAGTAGGTGTATGTCGTCTTACCAATGGAGAGACAATATTAGTCAGCGACCCACCCTACCTAAGCTAGAGAGCCAATAATAGCGTGACAATTTGAGGTTGTTTACCTCCTACTTTAAGTTGAATAGATATAAACACAAATATTATAATATAATACATTTTATTTGTGCATCCCTTATTTTCTATTTCACTTCAAAAAAACTGGCATCAATGCCGCAAAAAGTAGTTCAGAAGGTGCGGTCAACTTCGGGTTGGGGGAACTATCTATTCACTTAATCGATGCTAGTACTTACTAATAAATCGAAGATGAGCCTACCTTTTGCGTTTCCATACCAAAATCGGTACAAGTGTGCTCCACAAACATATCATATTCCACAAAGCTGTCATGATCACAGAACAAATTAATTCTCTCCCTTGCTGTAAGTTTTCCCTAAGAAAATAAGAATAAGAATTCCCATGTATTTCTTAGATATTATTACCAACATTATTATGGGTTATCATGTAATCAAATAAAATAAAAACTGACAATAGTAGGCGTATAGTAGGCATCCCAAATGAATTCCGTAGTAGCTGGAAACTCAGATGAATAAAATATGTTTTGATTCATCTCAGGAACCCGCCCAAGAACCATACTAAGAACAGAAAGCTTATCATTTTACCAATTGTTAGGTAAGCTGTGCCGTTAAGAATATGCTGTGCTTTCGGGCACAACCAAGAGGGCAGCAGATATCGATACGCGTCAGTTTTGTTTATGCTATGCATTGTACGGTACACGAGGTTAGTGCTCGTCGCGATCAACGAATGCAATATTATTTTAGAAGCAGACGTTCATCGCGCAACTATGCTGTTTTGTTTATATCTGTGTATAAAACAAACACAATACATTTTCAATATAATTATTGTTAGAATAATGTAAAACCATTGTCAATATCTACATCAGGATGCTTTGACCTTTGACTCCGACGATATTTCGATAAGTTATTATACAATTATTAAGTATAGTAAGCTGGCAATTTAGACAAATTTAATCAATAACCTGTCAAACTATAATAGTTATTTATATAAGCATATTTATATAATATTATTTCTAAGTAAGCACGCGACCTGAAATGCACGCGACAACGCGTCGAGTGCAATAATAATTATTTACCTATGCAACAAGTGCAAAAAGTAAATGTTTATTGCACGCGACGTGAAATTGTCCAACGAGGCTGTACGTCATGTCGAGTTGGACAACACGTCGAGTGCAATAAACACTTTTTGTACGAGAGTTGCATACAAAATTTTTTCTACGTTCATGCAAAAACCAAAAAATGTTTAATTTAGATGGCATTATATAATATCATAAATTAGGTGACATGTCATGATCATTATGTCAAAACACTGTAGAAGAATGACATATCAGTGAAATACAAATTTTAGTGTAATAGTGCAATAAAGAACCAGCTTTTGCATTAAATATAGTTCAATAAAGTCATGTTTTTTGCATGAACATAGAAAAACACTTTTTGCACGGGTTTTATATAATATTTTTTCTACGTTCATCCAAAATCCAAAAAATATTTTATTTAGGTCGTGGCATTAGTAAAAGCCAAATGTTATATTTATGTTTGTCATGATAACAAAAGACGACTGTAGTAGAATGACAGATGAGTGCAATAAAAAATTTATTGCACTATAGTGCAATAACTGGTTCAAACAAAAACTGGTTCTTAAGAGATTTGCACTAAATATAGTTCAATAAAGTTTTGTTTTTGCATGAATGTAGAAAAAGGTATATAACAAACTGTTAGATAACTTTAATATAGAATAACACTAGGAGTAGTTTCCACAAACACCAAAACACTTTCACTTCGCTCGACGCGCGTTTCGCCAACCAAGTTGGCATCATCCGGAGACGATTAAAACTAATCTTAAATTACAAAATCTACCATATTTATACTATTTTTCCGGTGACGTCACTAATGATATCACCGTGAAATTTACGCGTGACTAATCACGCTTCAATGATCGTTTGCTAAGCAACGCGTAAAGCGGGCTACGGTATGATATCATCGTCAAATTTACGCGTGACTAATCACGCTTCAATCATCGGTTGCTAAGCAACACGTAAAGCGGGCTATACGGGATAGGTCCCTTGTCGCTATTCATACTACTATTACACTTTACAATTTCTATGCTCTCAAATGCATCCAACTGTCTATTATTGCTCACATTTCTAACTAATCTTAATTTACTAATATCTATTCTATGATTGTTGTCAAAAGCATGTTGTGCAACACTAGACTTATCTGTTCTTCCATATTTTAGATGAGCCATATGTCCATATAAAATATGGAAGAACAGATAAGTCTAGTGTTGCACAACATGCTTTTGACAACAATCATAGAATAGATATTAGTAATTTAAGATTAGTTAGAAATGTGACCAATAATAGACAGTTGGATGCATTTGAGAGCATAGAAATTGTAAAGTGTAATAGTAGTATGAATAGCGACAAGGGACCTATCCCGTACAGCCCGCTTTACGCGTTGCTTAGCAACCGATCATTGAAGCGTGATTAGTCACGCGTAAATTTCACGGTGATATCATTAGTGACGTCACCGGAAAAATAGTATAAATATGGTAGATTTTGTAATTTAAGATTAGTTTTAATCGTCTCCGGATGATGCCAACTTGGTTGGCGAAACGCGCGTCGAGCGAAGTGAAAGTGTTTTGGTGTTTGTGGAAACTACTCCGAGTGTTACAGTTACATCAAAGGTTCCACCCCTATCCAGTATTAATATAGAATGTGGGTTTAATCTATATAGTTTCGTTATATTAAATGTGTTTTAGTGTAAAGGTTTGAGTGGTTTTATATTGGTAAGTGGAGTGGAGTAAGTGGTAATAACTGGAGTGGTAACTATATTAGTTTCCAACAGTATACCTAATAAATAAAAAAAATTATTTGAAAAAAAAATATTTTAAATGGTACAACCAAACAAAAATTGGAAATTTTAGGTGAAACCGTGCGTCCCTTGCGTCCTCTGACGAGTCGCCACTGCAGGGAGGAGTCCTTGGGACTACTGCATGATTATGAATGTCAGTAAAATAGGTATGTGCACATTAACAACCTACCTATTACCTATGGTATATCAATTCTCTACCACCACTACCAGACCAAATGCCGACACACGAGATTTATCGGGATTTATTCTGAAGTTCTACCAGCAAAGAGATCTTCGCTGGTGTAGGTAACCAAAAATATATGCCTATGTACCTACGTCGATATTACTTTTGCAGCTAATTAAGCAAATGCATATAGATTTATAATATATTAATATTATGTAAAATACATTATTAAGTAGGCAAGTATATAGGTACAGCATTTTTTAAATAAACACCATACCTTTTTATGTTGTTGGTCAATTCTTTTTTGTCCACCTCCTAAGAGTGCCTCACTTCTTTTTTGTTTAATTCTTTCAGCAATTCTCAATGTATGAGCCGCAGAACCTGTATACCTCACTTGATTTTTAGTCACATTTATTTTATTAGATTTTATGCAAATAGTTAAAGTATTGCTAAATAACCGCACCGACATTTTTCCGTTTCTGTAATGGTGGGAATATCATTAATAATGCGAGGTCGTAAAACAAACTGGTTTCTCAACTTAGCTGATAAAATATTGCGCTTTATTATTATCGTTTGGTAACGTATGTTGACGTATTATAATGTAATTATACTAAATGTTTATTTATTAGACACAGTAAAACATATTCCCATCAATTATTGTATATGTAAGTATATTATTTCCTATTTATAGAATCAGTGTTGGATTCCTGGAAATAATTTATAAATCCGTTATCATACATCCAAAATTGTTCACATAGACACACATTCTACTATCTAGGGTTATCTTGGATTACTGACTTAATATGATAAGACGAAGATTATTTTTAAAATTAAAAGTTCATGATTCTAAAAAATTATGTAATTCTGAATTAAAATGTTCCCTCTGCGTCGCCAACGTTTGGTCGGCAAGACGAAAATTCCTGTCAATCTATGGTTTACAGAATCATAGATTACCAGATACAGTACCAACTGATGGTCATAGATAAACAGAATGATGGCGAGGTCCGGCCATAGAGAGGTCTGGCTGAAATGCTGATGGCAAGGTAATGTTTTGTGGTGAGGAACACAAAAGTGAGGAGTGTGCAAGATCGATTAAATTAGGTAGGTTGTCTTGTAACTTCTATGCTTGTAACTTACAGTCCGACCGCGTGACGTCATCTTTGTATAAATAATGTTAATGTAATTTATTTTATATAACAAAAATATATAATCATATAATGTTAATTTTGAGGAGTGTGCAGAGAGTAGACCCGAGGTTAATAGAGAATAGGTTGCCTCGTAAACGGCAGTGATGTGACGTGACGTAGTGATGAGACGTTAGAGGGGAACCACGTCATCTGTTTGCCAGTCATACGCCATTACTGTTTGTTTGTGTAAGCCTTTAATTAATTTTTAAATCAAAATTTTTATTTCACAGTGAACATTTTGTGATTTAATAAATCCTAGTAATTTCCTGTTATTTTTTAAAATTAATTTTAGGTGAAAAATAGTGTTTTATTACGAACAGTAAAACGTAACGTGAAGTAATCGTCATCCTTTTGTGTTTGGATTGTATTCATCATGGTGAATATTAATAAATACACAAATCTTCAAATAAAATAAGTTTTATAAATAACGACTATTTTGTATATACCTAGATGTAAAAATAATTCAAATAAGGCCAAAGAAAATGGCGCAAATCTTTCATTCTTTGTTTTTCAAAGGATCCCAAGATTCAGAAGGAATAGATTAATATTTTGATAATTATATTATTTTATTATGGAAAATTAATTTTGCTTTTTATAGTTAGAATATGTGCACATTTTTCTAAAGACTGACCTGTTGTAATGATTTTAATTGTAGATTTTTTATATAATAAAGTAATTTTTTTCTATTGTCAAAGTTCAGTTCATATTTGTGCAATACTCACCACATCTCACATGCCGTCTCCCAAAATTTGTAAAACTATCTCTATCTACAATTAAGAAAATAAGAATAGTTTTGTTCCCAGAAAGTGCTAATAACAAAACTTTAAAATCATTCTTTTCGTTTATGTAATAATCAATGTCTGCAGTTAAAACTAAATAAAGAAAGGTGAAATGAATTAATTATATATTTGCATGTCTATGGTATATTTAATTTATATATTAATTTTTGGAATTATAAATACCTTAAAAAACTTGTATTTTCTGATATGTATTTCATTATTTGTGTCCCTTACGATAATTAATTAATCTATTATCTATAAAATATTTACTTACTCTATAAGTTGAAAGAGAAATAATGCCAACTTGCATACTCTGTAATGCCTTTAAATTAAAGTCGGCAAACAATCGTCATTGCCGCGCTTTTATTGCTCTTCTCTGATTAGAAGCAAGTTAAGAGGCAACCTATTCATCTACTAACCTTGGCGTAGACCACACTCGACCACAGAAGGTCTGTGGCGTAGACCTAAATCTGCCGCAGAATTGCAGAAACAGATCAAACAGAATCAACGACAGAACTAACAGAAGTCTGAGAAAGTGCAACAAAAAGTCTTCTCAAATTAAACCGACTGTCGTGACTATTGTTCTCTTCAAACCGATTTATAGAATTTTTAACTGACATCATAATTATAATGAATTTACGTACAAGAGGATTTTAGAGGATACTAAGGCGAAGGGAAGAATCAAAATAACCGTAATCGATATTTTTGGAAATCGACCGGTTGAAAAATCGTTAAAATGGAGGCCCTAATTCCAGTAATTAATAAGCTACAGGACGTTTTCAACACCGTAGGATCCGATTCCATCCACTTGCCTCAAATTATCGTCTTAGGATCTCAGGTATTCACATAATTGCCCTAGTTATTTTGCCTATGACATAACCTAATTGATTTAATTTAAGAGTTCTGGAAAAAGCTCTGTTATTGAGAGCTTGGTTGGAAGATCCTTCCTTCCTAGAGGCACCGGTATTGTCACCAGACGGCCTCTTATTTTACAATTAGTTTACTGTCCCAAGGAAGACAAGGAACATCGGAATGCCCGCGATGGTAAGCAAAGCTTTCCATAATTATTTTCCATTTGAGTACCTACATAGTAATCTTACAATGAGTGGGTATACCTATCATTATGTAAAATATAATTTTATTCTCAAATAAATTGCTAATATCTCTGCTTAAGGGTGCAGCTACTGGAAATAATGATACCTCTTATTCTGCATACATTACGTAGATATAATTTAGTAGGTAGAAATGAGAATGAAATTAGTTTCCATGCTTTTTTTTCCTTTTTTACATCTAACAGTAAGTAATAATAGAGTTATAACTAAGTTAACATTTTTTGTACTAAGGCAATTATTATTTGCTGTGAAAAAATTGGTGAGTGTTTTTATAGGAACTGTTGATATTGACGAGTGGGGTGTGTTCCTTCATGCAAAGGACAAAATTAACAGGAATTTCGACGACATACGGGTTGAAATTGATGAAGAAACGAACAGAATGGCCGGAAGTAACAAAGGCATATGTGCGGAACCTATTAACTTGAAGATTTACTCCACTAAAGTCGTAAATTTGACTCTGGTTGACTTGCCAGGTATTACAAAGGTACGAAAACATGCTTATAAGTAAAACTATTCGCTAATAAAACATTTCAGGTACCAGTAGGCGATCAGCCGCCAGATATAGAACAGCAAATTCGTGAGCTAGTACTGAAATATATTGCGAATCCAAATTCGATAATCTTGGCTGTAGTTACGGCAAACACAGACATGGCCACTTCAGAAAGTTTGCATATAGCGAAAGCTGTTGATCCTGATGGTCGCAGAACCCTAGCAGTTGTAACAAAACTAGATTTAATGGATGCAGGTATGTGCTTTTTATTTATAAGTTTACGTTTTTGACATTGCGGACTTTTCAGGCACCGATGCCATTGATATTTTATGTGGTAGAGTGATACCGGTAAAATTGGGTATAATTGGGGTAGTAAATAGGTCTCAGCAGGACATAATCAATAATAAAAGTATTAAGGATTCATTGAAGGATGAAGCTACGTTCTTACAAAGTAAATACCCAACTTTAGCCGCGAGAAATGGAACGCCATACCTAGCGAAGACGTTAAATAGATTACTCATGCATCATATAAGAGACTGTCTACCAGACTTGAAGGTAAGTAAAACGTGTTCCATCGGTTGGATGTGTAGTTGTAAATTGCTGCAAATATAGAATACAATACAAGGGTTGATCAAATAGTTCCACGACTTCCTAATTCTTAAAAACGTTATGTAAAAATATAAATAATTCAACATTATCCCCCCTTGTACTCCCCTTGGGAATGTATATGTATCTTCCAACATCGTTTTCACTGCTTTAAGGACCCTGAGTACTGTTCATTCCACAAGAACAGTTCAGGTTTGCTCCTCCAGCGATTTTTCTTTAATGTTTTGAATCGCGTCAAACCTCTGCCCTTTGAAAGGTCTTTTGAGTGTGGAAACAATAAAAAGGCCGTAGGGGCTAGGTCTGTTGAGCAGGGGGGCTTGTGGATGACAGTTATGCCGTTTTTTGTGCCGAAATCGCAAATGAATAACGCAGAATGAACTGTTGCGTTGTCATAGTTGAGGAGCACACAGTCTCCACTTCGCCACAGGCCCAGTGTCTTCCTTCGCACAGCCTCACGCATCTTTCTCAAGGTTTTAAGGTAGCGAAGATGATTGATTGCTTCACCGCGTGAAGGGCATTTGTAGTACACGATGCTCTTCCAGTTGAAAAAAAAAGTCAGCATGACTTTGATGTTGGATTTCACCTGTCGTGCTTTTTTTTGACTTCACATCTTGTCCCCAGTGATGATGCATTTCAAAAAGTTTTCATCTCCATTTGCAGTTCCAAGCGGTTCCTGACAAACCTAAACTAAGTGTTTTTGCTCAATTTTCATGTTTTCATGTTCAATTTTTGGGTTAAAATTTCTTGACATGAACCTTAGAATGAAATGTTGCATTCCTGGGCCCTCTCACGAATGGTTAGACGACGATCTGACGACTTTCGATTTGTCAGCAAACATGGTTGGTCTGCTGACGACTTACGGCATTCTTTGAACCTCCTGAACCACTCATTACACTGCGACCGACTCAAACATTCATCCCCAAACGCCTCTTGCCACATTTGAAAAGTTTCGGTAAAAGTTTTACCCAGCTTTTAATAGAGTTGGGTATAGTCAATTGACTAGTCAATTTGACCTACTTTGACTACAATGTATTTAACCGGTCAAAACATCCAATTAGACCAAAAAAAACAGGATGACACCTATTGGAAAAAGAAGAAATATAACAAAAGTAAGAGGAAATATAATTTACGGGCGATTTGATGTTTGGAAGTGGAAGCGGGTGACATTTTAAGGGTGGGAAACGGTTTCCGGCAAAACTACAACTCCTATGGAATAAAGTTGTAGGTAATAAAAAGGTCTACAACTTTTGTATTTACACTTTTTTCACATAACCTCAAAATATCTGAAAAATCAAAATAAACGACATTTTTTTTTTATTTTTATCCCACAAAAAAATGTTGACTAGTGATTTTGCACTCATTCACAGTGAGAGTAGTGAGACCGACACATATACAGATTTAGACAATTCTGAATCAATTTCTATAGTAATGATTTACCGCTTATAACGTTTAGTTTAATGAATGTTGTATAAGTAACTCTTTCGTTTTTTTTTCTCATTGATTATTTTTATTATGAGAGTCTTTTGTTTCTTATTTAAATATTTAACGCCTAGAAATTTGTTTTATTTTTTTGCAGTTTTTAACAAAAAATCCCACAATAAAACCAAGGCTAAGGTTTTATTATTTGTTTTTATAAAACTAAAACCAAAATTTTTAAAAATATTGGTCAATTGACTGATCAATTGTCTGGTCAATGAATCAAATATAATTTGACCGGTCAATTCCACAACACTAGTTTTTAACAGAAACATGTTGCTCTTTGTTTAAATTCATCTTGCAAAATATCGAAAAATTGCCAAACACGCAAAACGTTCTACACAAACGACAGTAACTTCGCGAGAATGAAAGCAATTGCGTATCGGCACAAGCAGCAGTGCTTGAGTCACGCCAGCTGCGCTCCGTTGCCAAGCAATTTTAACGATCAATCCTCGTAGATCACCTATAATTATGGTGGTGTATTTGACAGCTGACATATATGTGATCCATTTTTCGGCCATGTGTATTGACTTGATTATTTCACTAGACCCGGGTAAACCTCATGATCTCGCAGTACCAATCGCTGCTCAGTTCTTATGGAGAGGACATTTCTGATAAGAGTAAAACATTATTGCAAATAATAACAAAATTCGCCTCTGCTTATTGCTCTACGATAGAGGGCACTGCAAGGAATATTGAGACAACTGAGCTTTGTGGGGGCGCTAGAATCTGCTATATTTTCCACGAGACTTTTGGCAGGACACTGGATTCTATACACCCATTGGCCGGACTGACAAAGATGGATATTTTAACAGCCATAAGGTTAGTTGTCATTTTCACATAACCAATGTATAAATAAATGTGAAAGTGTGATCTTGATCAGTATTGTCAAAATCCAATTTTGTGCATGAATTATTTGCATATTTGTAGAAATGCAAATGGGCCCCGTCCAGCTCTGTTTGTGCCTGAAGTGTCCTTTGAGCTGCTGGTAAAACGACAAATAAGGAGGCTGGAAGAGCCATCGTTGCGCTGCGTTGAACTGATACACGAAGAAATGCAGAGGATTATACAGGTAGGAATACTTCCGTAGCTATCATTCGCATTGTCCGGTAAAGGTTATCCTGACTGAGGTTTCTCTTAGCACTGCGGTAGCGAAGTTCAGCAGGAGATGTTGCGCTTCCCAAAGCTGTACGAGAAAATTGTGGACGTAGTCACGCAATTGCTGAGGCGTAGGCTGCCCACTACCAATGTTATGGTGGAGAACCTTGTTGCTATTGAACTCGCTTATATCAACACCAAACACCCCGACTTTTACAAGGAGATCGCGATGGTTCCGACTATGATCAAGTCGGGCGAAGGGTCCAGGGCTAATCGTCCTAAGAGTATGTACAGTAAATATCAAGTCGAGTCGCAGGAATTGGTAAGTAAGGTGTGTGTATCTCGTTTTGTCTTGGTTGTATTTAAGTAACTGTGTTTCGTTTATTATCATTCTTGATTTATTATTTCTTGCTTTTCTTCCGCTTTCCTATTTTATTATAAATTCTCGATGTATTAAATTTGATATTTGATCCGCTGTATAATGCTGTATGCTGTATAATATAAAGATGATAGGGTTGTCAGAGAAAAAAACATGGATTTGGTCGGTTACCCGTTGTAATAGCGCTTTAATGAAAGATATTAACATATATAGTAAGCCATAAAAAAAATTAGAATAGCGTGATACGTGCCTTGGTTTTTTTATTGCAAAATAATTTTGAAAACGGCACTTTTTTTCAATTTTCCCTATAATCGAAAAAGTATTGATGTCAGAGAAAGTAGTTTCAAATAAAAGTTGTTTAGCCAATGATTTTACGTAAGGATTAAATTTAAAAAAAAAAGCAAAATTATCTTCGTTGCAATATTTAGTGCCAAAGTTAAAAAATGTGAAGAATGAAAATTACAATAAAATATGGGAAAAATATCTGAATTAGTTGCAAGCGTCCGATTGAAAAATATTAATATTAAGTTGAAATTTCTAGACGTTTCCCAGCCTGTCACAGCATACCGATCTTGATGAAAATTATTGCAATCGGTATTTTGTTAAGCATTCCACAGTTTCTAAAATATATGTGTACTTCAACGACCGGCAACCCTGACCTGCACAATGTTTCTCATTGGTGTAGGCATTTTTTTTTCCAAGGGTGTTGAAAGTAAAAGGTTTTTATATGCATATTTTCAACACAACAGCTGATATTGGAAGCAAGTTTCCACACCACTCATAGAGCTTTCAGCGTGTTACCATTTTATAGTGGATGGTTCGCCAGTAGCCATATTTCCCAGAAGAAACAAAAATAAATATGTACATAACAGCTAAGTAGCCGTTAAAAAAAGACTTTAAAGCTGAAAAATAAAATAAATATATATTACAAAATAGAGCAAAAAAATTTCAACCAAAAATAAAAACAATAAAATAAATATATATTCCAAAACAGAGCAAAAAATTCTCAACAAAAAATAAAAATACCTTACACCTTAATTTTTATTTTATACCTTACACCTTAATACCTTAATAGTTCAGTCATTGGGGATTTTTACCTGGAAAAAAGTCCGGAAGTTTTGAAACTTTGCAGGTTTGTAGGTTTCGGGGTCCCTATCTAAAATCCATAAAATGCACAATTCGAGACTTGCCGCCATCTTGCCAGGATGGTGTTAGTGTGTGTGTCGGTCCGGTTCATCATAAGCTGAAAATATTACGAAAATTCATTTGAATTGACCGTTTTATTATGAGAGGCAAATATATACGCATATTATGTAGATATATAAAGCAATTCATAGAAGTTAACGTAATATGTTGTCATAAATTGAACTCTTATGCCTAAACGGTTAACTTTAGGGAAAATTTCTTTATAATCTTTTTTGTAGGAAATTTTATCCTCTTTAATTTTGCTCTCTACGTATTTCTTCGAAAAACCGATAGTTTTTGAGATATTGGCAAAGAAGCATTTTTGGGCGCCATCTTGGCAAGATGGCGTCGCCAGCGACACCTCACGAATTGTGCATTTTGTGAATTTTAGTGCTGGACACTCAAATCTTCAATCCTACAAAGTTTCAAAACTTCCCGACTTTTTTCCGGGTAAGCCCCTTTCTTAATCCCCAATGACTGAACATAATACCTATTATATACCTTAAAAACGTGTAATTAATACCACTATTTTCAGTCACTATTTAATAATAATGTAAACACTAATATCACTATTTTCAGTCACTTTCCACTTCATCTTCACTGTCGCTATCACCATTTCCATAATTAAACCGCCAAATCCACATCCCACATTATCTGTTCCTCTTTCATCACGTGATTAATATACTTCTGCCAATTTTCTGCTGTGACATTTTCCATTGCTCCTCGATGATGTCTCGCTACGTCACCTAATTTAAACGTCAGATTCACTCTCGCCTTTCTTTACTTTCTTCACTCTCGCCATTCTTCCCCTTTTACTTGCGCCCAGATCAATTCAATGGGGTTCAATTTGCAATGATAAGGAGGTAATCTCAGGCAATGTGACTCCATGCGTCAATGCCAGTTCATCCACTGCCAGTTTCTTATATTTACCTTAGCAACTTGCAATAATTCCACCTTCAAGTAATTTTCTTGGTAAGGAATTCCCTTTTCTGTTTACCATTCTTGAATTCTTCTCTTTCTCCATGATTGTTGGGGTGTTTGTTCACATTTTCGGCTATGATAATGCATTATCAATAACCACGACACTTCCTAATTCTAAATCCTTTAGTATACTGGCAAACCATTTCTCTTATTCTTCGGAATTCATTTCCTCGTGGTAGTCTCCGGTCTTCTTAGTCCTCATTATTTTTTTCTAACCCTCCGATCAGTAGTGCCTACGTTTTGGAATATTTTCCATCGTTCACCGATATTATATTGTATCACATTCACATTAAAACAGCACTATACGCGAATAGCCCAAGCAACACACTACTCTGTTGCGAATGACCGTTACAGGTTACAGAATACGCGCGTAATTCCCGCGGACCCGCCCATGTAAGAGAGGCGAACGTTTGCTATTGTTTTCACTAAACACAGACGTCGCGTCATTCCGATAATTTAAAAGAACATATACTGCTGGCAAATTCGGCCTTGGGCCTACAATAGAGTGGCATATGGCTAACATATTGTATGCACAATAATTCTTTTATGACATTCATAAATAATATATACAACTTTAATATAGTATTGTGGAATTTGATATTTTAATTGAATACTGAGAAATTTGAGAATTACATGTGGCAACTGCGCAGTATCTTACATGCGGTCAATCAACTACACATATATTTTAGAACTGGGTTTAATGGTTATGTAATACTACAATTTCAACAAATTCAGAATAATTTTTCTTATATGAATCGTGTTTTAATTTTTTCGCATTTTTTTACTTTGACAGTAAATATCTCAGCGAAAAAATTTTTGCAATTTTTTTAATCGCTTAATCCTTACGTAACATCATTAGCCGAAAACTTTTTGAAACTTTCTCCATTATTGAGAGAAAAGGGAAAATGTGTTTTTTTCCGAAATTTTTTGCAATAAAAACTATGACGTGTATCTCGCTCATTGTAACTTTTTTAATGGCTTTCTATATACGTTAAGATCTTTCATTCAAGCCCTATTTCAACGGGTTACATCCAAAGTCCAAACCAAAACCTCGGTCACCCCTAGGGATTGCTAAAATCCCTCTTATAAAAAATTCTGTCCTCCCAAAACCCTGTAATTTGAGCAAAAAAATATATATTGTGTATCGGGAATTGGTGTTTGGTAGTAAAGAATGTTTTGCAAGAAATATGTGCTTCGTGCTCTTTTTCAGCCGCTCTGTATTGACGTTAATTTACTTATTATAGATGCAACGTAAATCGCCATTACCCGTTGAATCCCAACAAGAACAAGCAGATTTCTTTAATTATCTCTTTCGCATGTTGCCTGTCTCTAATTATAATGATGTTATCAATGCGGTTCAGGTACTATCACGTTCAGATTTGAATTCTTATAATGCATTTTGTTTCCCAATAGTTGATACTAACACATACAATCCTCATTATGATCAATTAACAAACTAACTTAATATTTAGTAGTTGGTATCCCGATATTTATTGCAATTAATTTATCTTCTTTGTAATAATTTGTGAAGTTCTATTTGCATAAAGCTACTTCCGACGTTTTTTGGTGTTTTTTAAATACCTCTTCCTCAAAACCAAATTAAAAAGTCTAAAGCTCCTGTTGTACCTTGACATAATTTTTTTTGTGAGAATTGTTTCATATAATGTTGGCATTTTCGATTTTTTTAATGTCCTAAGTTACCCCTCGGCGTGGGGGATAAGTTTGGATGCATCTCTAAGACACAATAAAACAATGCTAGTCGTACCTAGATGTATGTTCGAGCAGTAAAAATGTACCAAAAAAAGAAAAAAAAACTGTTTTCTTTGATAAAATTTAATTATCTTATAAATGAACAAAACTACATACATTTCTGGAGAGATATGCATCTCAGTAATGTATTTTCAAAATTTTAATGCTCTCCCTAATGCTTTAAGTTTCTCCCAGAAAGAGACATATTTTGTTCACCCTGTAAACGAAAAAAAGAAATTTTGATAAGGATTATGTGCAATGTACCTGGTAAGTCTCTTAAGATTGACACCCCCCTTATCTCACTTATCCTTTGCGGATTTAACTCATTCAAAAAAGGATTAGACACGGTTTTTGATGAATTTTTATAATCTGAGAACAGGTATTAAAAATCTCGTAAAATGTACAGGGTGGAAAATAAAACATGGTTTTTTTAAATGGAACACCCCGTATATTTTTAGACCAAAATAATGTCATTAATTTTCTGATTACAAAAATGTGTAATTGTTATATAATCACTCCACCTGTTCGTGAGATATTACTAAAAACTTATCACATTACGGGTGTCAATTATAAAATAAGAACATCAAGGTACCTCTGGAAACAATGCATATTTGCATTGTTTATTTGTTGACAGATGTCATCCAGTTTTTTGTGAGTTAGTAGTTCACTCTCTTAGATAT
>CAXKVY010010857.1:0-26091 GCA_964058915.1 Tetropium fuscum
ATTGACAATGGTTTTACATTATTCTAACAATAATTATATTGAAAATGTATTGTGTTTGTTTTATACACAGATATAAACAAAACAGCATAGTTGCGCGATGAACGTCTGCTTCTAAAATAATATTGCATTCGTTGATCGCGACGAGCACTAACCTCGTGTACCGTACAATGCATAGCATAAACAAAACTGACGCGTATCGATATCTGCTGCCCTCTTGGTTGTGCCCGAAAGCACAGCATATTCTTAACGGCACAGCTTACCTAACAATTGGTAAAATGATAAGCTTTCTGTTCTTAGTATGGTTCTTGGGCGGGTTCCTGAGATGAATCAAAACATATTTTATTCATCTGAGTTTCCAGCTACTACGGAATTCATTTGGGATGCCTACTATACGCCTACTATTGTCAGTTTTTATTTTATTTGATTACATGATAACCCATAATAATGTTGGTAATAATATCTAAGAAATACATGGGAATTCTTATTCTTATTTTCTTAGGGAAAACTTACAGCAAGGGAGAGAATTAATTTGTTCTGTGATCATGACAGCTTTGTGGAATATGATATGTTTGTGGAGCACACTTGTACCGATTTTGGTATGGAAACGCAAAAGGTAGGCTCATCTTCGATTTATTAGTAAGTACTAGCATCGATTAAGTGAATAGATAGTTCCCCCAACCCGAAGTTGACCGCACCTTCTGAACTACTTTTTGCGGCATTGATGCCAGTTTTTTTGAAGTGAAATAGAAAATAAGGGATGCACAAATAAAATGTATTATATTATAATATTTGTGTTTATATCTATTCAACTTAAAGTAGGAGGTAAACAACCTCAAATTGTCACGCTATTATTGGCTCTCTAGCTTAGGTAGGGTGGGTCGCTGACTAATATTGTCTCTCCATTGGTAAGACGACATACACCTACTTGTCTTTATGGCTCACAGATTATAAAGTATTAGGATAGTGGTATTAGTCCGATAATCTTCTTGGTATGGTTATTATATTGTTTGTTTAAATGTGTTATTGGAAATGCGAAATATGTGAATATGACTGGTAATAAAAAAGGGACAGAGACCCAGAGGAAATAAGTGTGTACTTGCAAATTGTGGAAAGAGTCGTCGCGACGACTCCAGTTTGCATCAATACACTTTTCCAAATGATGAGAAGCGTAGCGGCTAAACGACCGTAAAGTAAAATCTTGAATTGAACACACCCGTTACTTGAAATAAATTAACATAGAAAAATATGATTGGATTTATTTTAAAGTAAAATATAGTATCTCACAATGAAGTGTTTTTTTCATATGTGCATATTTTTTATTTTGATATACTCGACTAAAGAAAGTTATAATATTTTTAGGAAATATTGAGATTATCCGTTTATTCAAATAATACGTTTACTTAGCATTTAAACTTGCCATGTAAATTTGGCAACATTCATAGTTTGATAAACCGACTGGTGTTGGATTTTCGTCATTCAAGTGGAAAATTAAAAGGCGGAGCATAATTTATGAATGAAAGAATGACAAAACTATATTACAGCTCCATCTAGAGTTTTCACTAGAACCCCCAGCTTCAATACCAGTTTGCGTAGATGCCGCCTTACGATTGATTATCTATTCACTTAACTAGCTAATACTAATACAGCATATTGTTTTACATTTTTTTCAAGTTTCCAGGTGATTCGGTGATAACAGGTCATGGACTTGTAAACAGTAGGCCCGTCTACGTTTTTAGTCAAGATTTCACTGTATTTGGTGGTAGTTTGTCGAGCGCCCATGCTAAGAAGATTTGCAAAATCATGGATCAGGCAATACTTGTGGGCGCCCCAGTCGTAGGCCTAAATGACTCTGGTGGTGCCAGGATACAGGAAGGGGTAGCTTCTCTAGCTGGTTATGCGGATATTTTCCAGAGAAACGTCTTGGCATCTGGAGTCATACCTCAAGTAAACATTTTCAGTTTAATAGATTTATTTTACAATATGAATAATTATTATTGCACTTTAGATATCTCTTATTATGGGGCCTTGCGCTGGTGGCGCCGTCTATTCTCCAGCTATTACAGATTTTACATTTATGGTGGAGGATACATCATATCTGTTTATTACTGGACCTGATGTTGTAAAGGTATGTCGTCGTTGACAGTTTTAGGTGAAGAGCCCTTAAGGAAGATACATTGAAAATATTTGATGTTTTTTCGTTTTCTAGTCGGTTACTAATGAAGATGTGACCCAGCAAGAACTAGGTGGCGCCAAAACTCACACCTCTGTATCAGGAGTAGCGCACAATTGCTTTAACAACGATGTAGATGCGTTGCTGCAGTTGAGACATTTTATGGGATTCCTTCCGCAATCGAATCAGTTTCCAACACCCATTAGAGAATGTGATGACCCATGGTAAAGTATATGAATTTGTTTCATTTATCACAATATATATATATATATATATATATATATATATATATATATATATATATATATATATATATATATATATATATATATATATATATATATGTATATGTATATATATATATATATATATATATATATATATATATATATATATATATATATATATATATATATATATATATATATATATATATATATATATATATATATATATGTATATATATATATATATATATATATATATATATATATATATATATATATATATATATATATATATATATATATATATATTTATATATGTATATATATATATATGTATATATATATATATATATATATATATATATATATATATATATATATATATATATATATATATATATATAAAAGTACTAACAAGGCTACTATATAGCCTTGTTAGTACTTTTCTTTTATATTTTATACTTACCTGATATGCCAATTATGCCATTATAAAATTTTATTTCTTTTAGCTGTTTCATTTTATTCCATAACTGTTTCAGTTCGTATTGACAATAATTCTTAACAAATTGTGTAGCTTATTAGGCAGTGTAGGGATTACATTATGAATTGATTTTTCTGTGGGTAAGAGGAAACTGCAAGATAATTCCTAACTGCTTAATTCACAAATTGTTTAGAGATATTTTTAATATAAGGTAGTGCTTATTAAAAGGATAAATTGCAACATATTGAAATAATAGTTCCGAAACATTTCCAAATGTATCATTTAAAACGTTTTGAAACATATTTACATAAATGTTTTCTATGAGACTATGAAATGTTACACTGAAACATTTCTGCGGTAGGACATCTTTGGTTACATAAATGTTTCTGGAACATATCCGTTCACATACACGAAATGTTTCAAAATAAGTGTATATTTCTGAAACGATTCAGAAACTAAAATATGTTTAGTGGCTATATATATATATATATATATATATATATATATATATATATATATATATATATATATATATATATATATATATATATATATATATATATATATATATATATATATATATATATATATATATATATATATATATATAAATGAAGAGCAAATAGAAAGATTTTGTTCTTAGCTGTTTCTTTTAGCCACGTTGATGTACCTTATTTAGACACAATAATCCCCCCATCAACCACCACCCCTTATGACATGTTAGACGTGGTGTTGAGTATTGTGGATGAAAGAGACTTCTTTGAGATCATGCCTAAGTATGCTAAAAACATAATAGTCGGTTTTGGGAGAATGAATGGAAGGACTATCGGTATTGTTGGAAATCAGCCAAAAGTAGCAGCAGGTACAATTTTAATTTATATATATATATATATATATATATATATATATATATATATATATATATATATATATATATATATATATATATATATATATAAATATATATATATATATATATATATATATATATATATATATATATATATATATATATATTTATATATATATATATATATATATATATATATATATATATATATATATATATATATATATATATATATATATATATATATATATATATATATATATATATATATATATATATATATATATATATATATATATATATATATATATATATATATATATATATATATATATATATATATATATATATATATATATATATATATATATATATATATATATATATATATATATATATATATATATATATATATATATATATATATATATATATATATATATATATATATATATATATATATATATATATATATATATATATATATATATATATATATATATATATATATAAGGCAACATATATTTGGTCTTGTAATTTTAGGTTGCCTAGATATCAATGCTTCTGTAAAAGCTGCGAGATTTGTGAGGTTTTGTGACGCTTTTAATATTCCTCTCATCACTTTGGTGGATGTACCTGGCTTTTTACCGGGAGTTACACAAGAACACTCTGGAATTATACGACATGGAGCGAAGTTACTGTATGCTTATGCCGAAGCTACTGTACCTAAACTAACCGTAATTACCAGAAAGGTATTTTTTAAACATAAGTATCTAGTAGATTCCACATAAATATTGAAATTCTTTGAGCCCAGTTAATTCATTCTGCAGAAGTTATCCACAAAATTTGCCATCATTTCTTGATTAAATCATGATTGTTTTAGGGTTATGGGGGCGCTTATGATGTGATGTCTTCTAAACACCTACGTGGTGATATTAATTATGTTTGGCCATCGGCAGAGGTGGCTGTGATGGGTGCCAAAGGAGCGGTCACCATTTTGTACAAAGGAAAACCTGATATTGAAAAGAGAGAGGCCGAGTATATCGATAAGTTTGGTAGCCCTTTTCCAGCTGCTCAAAGAGGTACAATTAACTTACCTTGTACTTTCTTAACGGCATTATATACTATAACTTTCTCGCACCTTTCAGGATTTATTGATGATATTATCGAACCAAGGACCACTAGGTGGCGCCTGTGCAGAGACCTCGATCTCTTGGAGACAAAGCAGCTCAGCAATCTCCCCAGAAAACACGGCAATATTCCCCTATAATTCCCTAAATAAATGCGACTGTATATTATAAATAAAACGCGGTACTTGTATACTTTCAGTCTTATTTAACAACTTACAACAATATTTTATTACAATTTACCATAATTAAGCAAACAAATTATTAACATTGTGTTATATATTATTAGTGTAAAATATTATTATCAATTTTATCAAAGTGCTATTTTCCGTGGTCGAACCAAAGAATCGTCTTAACGGTTTGATTATGTTATACCTTGTAAACATTCTTGCATCTAGGCCAGATAGCCAGGGTACTAAAACTACTCTACATATACAATATTATCAGTATATATCACAATGGGGATTTACATATTTGACACAGCCAGTACACGGGATGTCTCGAGCCTTATTATTTCATCCGAGATTTCTGTAAAACCAGAAACGTAAATAGAAAAGACTGTTTCGAAACCTCCCGTGTAATGGAGAATGCACGATGATACAATACGGACATTGCTACAACATTATTAAACTTAAAATTAAACGTACACACAAATCTAAGTATAAAAAGTCAATAGGTACATAAAATTAATTCGTTTAGATTGAAGCATAAGGAAGGAGAAAATAACAGGATTAAAGAAGAACAGACATCCTGAGTGCCTGACAGAAACACTAATACTTACTCTAGTTTAATACAATTCAGGTTGACTCCTTTTTCTAAGTAATCACAGCTAAAAGAAACTACACGAAATATACTTATATAAATCAATTTTAGAATATTCCACCATGAGTTTCAATAAAAATCCAGGGAGCTAAGATTGGTCAACCCTTTGTCGTACATTTAGGCATAATGTATCAGTCACAACGAATGGTTTTTACACATTTTTGTAATATAGAGGAGCTACCTAAATGTTACAATAATTCTAATAAAATCTTATTACTGATACCTAGCAAACATACCTAAAATATCCCAAGAAGCATTAGATTGGTCTTATTTAATAAGATTCTTTGCCTTCGTTAAGAAAACTCGAAAATAACTATTGCCGGTGGCACATTTCAATTGAAGTACCTACCTAACAGCGCTTTAATTTCGATTTCAATTATTAAAATGCGGAAAAGTAATTATATACCAGAACCGCAGGTATTCGGGGGAATACTTACTGTAAAATGCAACACTAAACTAATAATTCAGGCCGTGAATTTAGGTGAATTATTCACCATTTAAAACACTAGTCACTACTTGAACCACAGTCACAGATCACAGAATAATTGCTAATTGCTTAATATTCTGTGCCACAGGCCAGTTTAGTAGGAATACTCTGATTAGACGGTGCTGCCAAGTAAACGTTTAATATTTTTCCGTTTAGTAATTTGCTATAAAAACGTGTACAAAAGTTTATAATAACAAATATATTGACATTGTAAACGTCACACACAAAATTAGTATTATAAAATTATTAGGATGTAGTTAGAATAAATAATTTCGATATGGTATTTTTTTCAACTGGCAACGTAAGGGTTCATAATTATTTCAATCGCGGTTGCGCAATGCGCAGGTCTGCAGATGCAAATGTCATTTTTTGAATCGTGTTAGCCACGTAATTTAAAATTGATAATGACAATCCTGTAATAATTTATATTAATATGTTATCATTGTTGCCTTAAATTTAATGCGGCAGTGTTATTGTTGTTTTGTGTTATCTCGGCGTGTAGTGTGTCGTAACAGTCACTGTGTCAAAAGGTTAGTTTGAAAAATATTTATTTATGATTTGTATTTGTGCTTAGGTACCTACACATTTGAAGTATAATACAAAACATTTAGACCCCATGAGACACAGAGCCATACGAATACAGAGTAAATAATGACAATTCCTGCATTTTAATAATTGTTATAGAGGTACTGCAACAGAATATATATGTAGATAGGTAGGTATATAAGCATTCGTTTAAACTTCCAACTCCAATTTCCAAAGGAAGAAATGACTTATTTTAAAAATATATACAACTATAATATTGTAACGATAAAATATCTTTTAACATGCAACACTTTTAAACTAAATATTAAAAAGAAACATCTAACATCTTTGCAAGTTTTCTGAGAGTGAATCCAGTAAACTCGGCAACACTCGAAAAAGGGATAAATTCTTCGTTATTTCTATAAAAACCCAGTAGGAAATGTCGATTTTCCGTTTCCTTCACGAATTCAAATGCCCCTTATCGAAAGCAACTACTAAAGAGCCTTTGGCACTGAAACTAGCCCTGATATTTAACCCTTAACACTCTTCTCGTCTACTACCTATAATCCTAACTAAAGTATGGGCGGGAGGAACGTCCCGGAATCATTTAAATTAGAGTCTAACTTCGTAACGCTGTCATGTAACCTAGTTTCTATGATTTTGGCCTTTACTTTATCACCTTTTTGTACGATACATTTGTGGTAGACCCGCGAGTGGCTGCTGCCCGAGGTGCTGCTGGATGAGTGGCTCTCGTGCGCCACGTTCACCTCCGAGTGGCTGTGGCGTAGGTCACTTGGCTTTTGAGACGGCGCGCCCGAGAGGATCCATGGATGTCGCAGGGCATCATCAGGGCTCATGCGCTTCTTGGGGTTCCAACTGAAGGAAATAGTACCTACTTTAGTAATTTTCACAGACATATTATAACAAGTGGCAGTTGCATGGAATTCAATACCATATTAGTACCCATGGGCGTCGTCATGGGGCAGAGAGGGGGCAGCTGGGAGAGCGTGTGACTTTGAAAGCGGGTGACATATTTTTACCCTGCGGCGCTATAACGTTTTGAGTTGCCCTCCAAGCTTGAAAGCTGACAACGCCCTTGTTAGCACCTACTAGTCCAGAACCCATCGAACAACGACAATTTTTCAAACATCATAGTACCGTAAAACAGGGTGACTTGAAAATACGGGGCGAGTCGAAACAATCTGGCGCGTAAAGGTAAATACTCGTGCTGCCACCTGTTGGGCAGAGATTTGGCCTTGCAATCGCAACATAGCCTACCTAAATGTCCTTAGTCTTTGATTTCGTGCGATGCTAGTTATTTACAAGAGACATCAGACGATCGCGGCGTTTTGGAAGTTTAGGTAGAGATTGCGCATATTTTCTCACCTGTATAATTCTTATTGTACAACACCTCTTGTTAATAATACAACAATGTAGTATTTTTCCGTTAATAAACAGCCGATTTAGTGCAGTTTTCAATTAGCCCCATCGTTGGGCGAGATGACACTAACCCTATAATATTTTTTTTTATAAAAATGGGACATTTTTTTCCGTTGCTATACATGAATGTGTGCCCCATACTCCAGAGTACTTTACAGTCATTTTGGTTTGCTATTAATAATGTCTGATTGTGAGAAAGAACCTGTTTTTTCCGGAAATGTTATCAATACACCCCGTTTTACGGTAATTTTTCAATCTCGAAATATGGTTCTGTTAATTTTATTTTACACATCATACATGTTTTTACTCGTATGTTTATAAATGTGAAACCAGTTTTATCCTTCCTAAAATATGGTTGATGTTCCTTTAATTAAGATCAAAGCTATTATCAGTTTGACCTATGTACGGGTAAACCTATGTATGATGTGTTTTATATAAACCGAAACAAAATTAAGTGTAACAAATAAATATTGGTAGTACGGTACATTGAAAACCTTATTTTCGATGAATTGTCATTGATTAATTAACGTGTACTTACTCTAAGCATTTGGTGATGAAGTCTATAAACAGAGGATCGTTACACCGCAGTACCATCGCCAAGCTCTTCGACCCAGGTTTCCGTTTCCTGCCTTTTGAGTTGGTTATGCAACGAGGGTTTCCGCGGGAATCTGAAAAGAACGGCAAAGCAGCGTTTAATAATAATAGAAAGCCGAACAAAGGGAGCGGACGTCAGCGGACGAAAAAAATTAAATCGATCGGTATGACAGGCGATTTTTCATTTATTCGCGACCAGTCGATGCACTCAAGTTGTTTTTGTGAAATTGCTTTTCTTTATTGTTACATCGGGAAAAGGCATTTTTGTTATGCAGGCAATTTATATTAAAATAAACACGGCAGAAAAGTTCAAGCGGCAAGAAACAACAAAGTACTCATGGTGGTTATTGAACGTTACCGATAAGGGGCCTGTCGCAATAAATGAAAGTGACGGGCATTTTTCTGTAAACAAACGATGTTGTTGGCTGTTCTAAAATCACCACTCGAGTTGTTTTTGTGAAATTGTTTTTTTTTATTGTTATACAACGAGAAAAAGCATTTTTTGTTATGCACTCAAAATTAAAATAAACGAAATAAGTTCAGAGGCAAAAAACAACAAAGCACTCATAGTTGTTATTGAACGTTACCGATAAGGGGCCTGTCGCAATAAATGAAAGTGACGGGCATTTTTCTATAAACAAACGATGTTGTTGGCAATTATCCTTAAAATTGCGAGTTTGGCATGTTTTACAATATCCGAAGGTCATTCGCGCTGAACAGATTGATTTGTTGATTGAGAATTCCGACACAATTTCTAGTAGAGGCATTGAAGCGTTTTGGGTCCGTTTTTTTTTACTGTACACCGAATTGCATGAAATTTTGGAATTAGGCTCATCTTACCCTGAACTTCAAAAGTGAAAATGTCCCGAACTGAGCCGGCACCCTGGGGAGGGTTGCCACCCCTTCTCGGTGGTGTACATTTTTTTTTCAAAAAAACCTCAGATATTGATAGAAGGCCTCATTTTAAGCAAAAAATGTTCTATAAAGTTTTTCAAAAAACTCAATACTTTTCAAGTTATTGGAAATTGAAAATTCGAAATTTTTTCACGTTTTTCATTGGTTTTTTGCAAATATCTCCAAAAATATGCATTTTCACAAAAATTTTATGATAAACAAAATTGTTGTAGATTAAACAATGAACAAATTGGTTTTTTATAAACTGTGCTAAGTGCAAAATTAAGCGAGATATTGAAGGTCAAAGCCTTTTTTTATTTTGCCTGAAATTTTATCGATGTGTTCAATGCCATCTAGCGGCGAGCAGATATATTTTATGCATTCTATTGAAATAGGATTTTGTAGTGCTTGAAATAAGCTTTAACATGAACACTGTTAAAAGTCTGTTGCACCTAAAATGAGTAAGCTGTAATGAAAAAAAGGGGAATATCTAATGATTTTTTTTTAAAAACGATGGGTTTCATAAGTGCCATTTCCACCAAAATTAAAATTAATCGTATTCCGTCTAGAATTAACTTTAGTATAAAGAGTTTGATGAATTTTGATGAATACGTATTTTTCAAAAAATGACGATTTTAGAAAAAAAGAATTTTTCGAATTTTTAAAAAAATCACCTTTTTTTCATAATATCTCAAAGATGATGAAAGATACGTAAAAAAGTGTGGTGATAAAAAATGTAGGTCTTTTTCTGACAAAAAATTTGGTTTTTTTTTATTTCTGCCACACAAAAATTGACGGAGATATGATTGTTTAAAGAGCGCGCGGTAGCGCAATCACAGCCCCTCTCAAGCCCTTTGACCCTTCACCGTTTCAAAATAAAAGGTTTTTCACTATACATTGTAATGAAAAAAGTTGTAGCTCTTTAAATTACCTTTAAAATGCTTTTTTAGAAGTTGTGATAGGATCAAAATTGAAGGAGTTATGGTCCAAAAACTAATCGTATTTTTTTCTACCTATTAAACTGAAAATTTCGGAGTGTGAATTTTTGGAGCAAAGTGAAAGTACACAGTAATAGAGACCCAAAACTGTTGTCTTATGTATATATATATATATACATATTATGGCACATATTTTGGAAACGTAGGCATGAATACATACCAACGTTCATATATGTATATATAACACATTTAACACGTTCAACGCCGCCGTCAACCAGTGGTTGACATCAGTAAACAGGCGCCCATGGCCGGTGTCAACCCGTGGTTGACATGCGGTAACCTGTTTTACATTTGCTGTTATCATTTATAGTCATTTAGTCAGATAGTCATTTTCGAGAACGTGGAATAACATTTAATTCCTTTTTATTTCACCAAAAGTAATTTTTTTAAACAATTTTTTATCAAGGGGTTGATTTGAAGGGTCGAAAGGGGGTTGACAATTCGATAATTAAAATAGAGAACATAAAATATCATTTACTCTATACTTAATCTTTTTATGTCATACCAAATTAATTTTTTGTGATTTTTTCAATTTAGGGGTTGTTCGCAAGGGTAGTAAGGTTTTCAAGGGGTTGGAAATGATTTTAATATGAAGTGATTGTGTTAGAAAATACTTTACAATTTCACCCCTTAATATTAGATGCGTTTTCTAGCGATAAAATGGCTCAATGTGAATTTTTCCATTAAGGGGTTGTTTTTACCCCTTAAAAATCATAGGCGCAGTTCGGGTCATTTTCACTTTTGAGGTTAAGGGTAAGATGAGCTTAATTCCAAAATTTCATGCAAATCGGTGCACAGTAAAAAAATTCGGAGGTAAGACCCTATTTTACGCTTCAATGCCTACACTATTCTGCCAGAGATCATGTTGACCGAATAAGAGCGGCGCCGCTATAGTCCTTATTTTTGTGACGGTAAATACTATGTGGTCATTTTGTTATGTCACTATATAAAATGAAAGAAATTTTTAAGTACTTCATAATATTTTACTTACCAAAAAACAGCCTTCGTCTGGTGGCAATTGAAATCAGTTCATCTGGTGGCTGTCCAAGGACTTCCATCAAACAGGCAAGTTGCTCAACCTCGTTTTCGCCAGGAAATAAGGGGTAGCCCGTATATAATTCTGCTAGGATACAACCTACAGATCATAATTTTTAGCCTAACATTTTTCCACACGCATAAATAGGTTTAGGTATCATATTTATTTTTGTACAAAGGGGCGACTTACAAACCCTTGGGGCAGACCTTGCGGGGTTTGTAATATCGCCGCCCTCAAGGCATAAACTTTCACTTGATATCCGCAGTGCATATATAAACTTTTACGTCATGCTAGTTCGTTATTGCATCCACGATGTGAACGTTGAGAAGAAATCATTAAATTTGATGGCGCTATAGGCAAATGATGTATTTGTTAACATAAATCGTTTAAATAAAACCGTTTTTATGTCGTAAGTCCCGCTCGGGCATAAAGTGCACTTTATGGCCCGCGCGGGCCACATTTAGGATAGTGGACATAGGTCTCCTGATAGTCCACCTGAGTTTGCGATCTCTGGGGGTTTCCGCTCTAGGGCCATTGTTGTTAAGTGCCATCGAAAAAATGATTAAATAAAATATGTAGAGAAAAAAATTATGCATATTTTTGGTCCTATCCATTTTTTGTTTGCGACCAATAGTTTTCGTTCTACAGCTCGCCGAAGTTCGGGGTTGATTTGCAATTTTCATCAAAATCAGTTTCATCGCAGATTACGACGAAGATCGACTTCAAGTAATTATCTAATATTTTTTTCTGAAAGAGCAATGTTTTCTGAGTCGTCAGATGCCTAATTTGGTCGCATATTACAAAAAACTTTCGTTCGCCGTAGAACGAAAACTATTACTCGCAAACAAAAAATGAATGGGAACAAAATTATACACAATTTTGTTCTCTACATACTTTTTTCGATAGCACTTGCAACAACGACGGCGCTATTTCTTGAAAAGCGCCGCGAAGCAACGTTTTCATATCCCCACCCCTTGAACTCGCCGAGATCGCAATCTCAGGTGTATTATCAGTTCGATTCTAGTTGTTCGATTTTAGTTGTTTTGTTTCATCTTTATAATCTTGTTTATGGTTCGCGGTGTGGGTGGCCATGGGATAATTTGCTTACGGGCCCGTGAAGGTCTTTCTACGCCACTGAGTTAAGGGTACAACAAATTTTTTGTCTATTATAAATATATTATATCTCTTTAATATACCGGGTGCCTACGATATTGCTAGCCAGCCTATAACTTCCTTGTAAAAAAAATACATTGATTTAAAACTTTGGGATGTTGTATGGTTGACCAGAAAATTCTAGAACCAAAACATGTAGAATACCCTATATCTATATTTGACAGTTTTCGAGAAAATGGCGGTTGAAAGTGTCATATCAATGATAAATTACTTCATTTTCACATAAAATAAATTAATGTAGGAATAAATCTAAGTAAAATTTTAAAACTATTAGGTTTAGGTAGGGGACAGAAGAAACAAAAAATATCCAGAAAGATTAGTAGAATCTAAATTAAAAATATCGAAGCAATTTGAGCCTGAAAATCACATTTCTCAGTACTTCCAGTAAAACCGGAAATGAAATTTGTAAGACTTTATCAAATGTAACTCCCCAAAAAATTTAAATAACCGTAACAGATTTGTTCCTACATTCATTTGTTTTATGTGAAAATGAAGTAATTTATCATTGATATAACATTTTCAACCGCCATTTTCTCGAAAACTGTCAAAGATAGATATAGGGTATGCTACATGTTTTGGACCTAGAATTTTCTGGGCAATCTAAATGTCTAATAATACACTGCGCAACTTATTTAACGCACAACCAAAAAGTTAACTCAAATTTGACGTTATGTATTTTCGACAATTTTTGTTCGTTTTGGTCGATTTTTTTTTCAAATTGTGGGTTTTTCTCTTAGGAATATCAATGTCTTAGTTGTTTTGGTAAAACGAATGATTTTGATATTATACCAGGTGCTATAAAAATGTTATGTTTTTTTCCGAAATTTCAAAACGTCCTGTGGGCTATACAAGGTATTGCAAGTTATTGCAATTATAGCCAATTTAAAGCCTCATGTTTTTTCTACATTTTCTTTCTTTATTCATTTGTTTATCTCTGTTACTTCATGAAATACACCGTTTTGAAACACCATATGCTTTTATTCACATGAAATGCATTTATCGGACAACTCAAACAGCTAGCAAGCTATGGAAATCGAAGATTACACGTCATAAACTGACAACTGTGTCATTAGTTTTTTGTTGACAGTCCAGCAATAATTAGTGAATAATGGAACGCCAAACCAGAAATTTAACTCGTGATGAATGTGTTGAGGCAGCTACATTACATGGTGAAGGGTGGAGTTACAACCGCATAGCTGGAAGGTTGGGAGTGTCTCACACAACTATAGCGAGAGCAATTCAAAGGTACGCGGAAACAGGAGAACATTCCAGACGGGCCGGTCAAGGTAGATCTCGTGTTACCTCTGCTATCCAGGATCGCTTTTTAAGAGTAAATGCTGTAAGACAACGATTTATAACTGCAACACATTTAAGAGCACAACTTCAAGACGCAGGTGGTCCACTCATATGCGTTCAAATGAGGGAGGCAAATTTAAGACCCAGGATTGCTGCTCGAGGACCCGCATTAACAGTAGGTCATCGAAGAGCCAGATTGAATTTTGCCAATGAGCATGTTAATTGGATGGAAGCAGATTGGGAACGTATTCTTTGGACTGATGAGTCAAGGTTCAGTTTGTATAATTGTGACAGACGTAATCGCGTCTACCGAAGACCCGATGAGCGATACAGTCAATGCAATTTTTTGTACACAACTTTATATGGAGTTGGATCCGTCATGGTGTGGGGCGGAATATCTTTGACTGGGCGAACGGACTTGGTAACTGTGTAACTGTGAATGGAAATCTCAATTTTGACAGATACATCCTAGACATTCTTGAAGCACATGTTTTGCCTTATGCCCCCTATATAGGACCCAATTCTTTACTTATACAAGACAATGCGCGTCCCCACACGAGTCTTATCGTGAGAAATTATCTTGAAGAAGTAGGAATTGATCACATAGACTGGCCAGCCCGTAGCCCCGACCTTAACCCCATTGAACATGTTTGGGATTTTATCGGTCGGCGGTTACGAAGTGAGGGACGACAACCTCAAAATTTACAAGAATTGGAAGGACGCCTAGTCGAATTATGGAATGGCCTAGATCAGAACCTAATCAGAACTTTGGTTTTAAGTATGAACCAAAGATGTCGGGAGGTCATTCGCGGAAGGGGTGGAAACACCAGATACTAATTCTCTATTTACTTTTGTTTTGTTTCCTGTTATTCGTTGTTTTATTGATTAAAGCAATCCGTTTTTCTAGGTATGTTTTTGAGTTTTTGTCCTTTTAAGACCTTTTTCTCTTCTAAAACACCTTGCATCTCTCAATAAATTATAAGATATCAAGGAAAACAGAACGCAAAATGAGGCATTGAACCAGTATAATGAGTAATAAATAATGAGCACTTGACAAAAAAGAAAGTTAATAAATTTAATAAAAATCACGTCAACTCAAAAATTGGATATTTTATGAAGTAACAGAGATAAACGAATGAATAAAAAAAGAAAATGTAGAAAAAACATGAGGCTTTAAATTGGCTATAATTGCAATAACTTGCAATACCTTGTATAGCCCACAGGACGTTTTGAAATTTCGGAAAAAAACATAACATTTTTATAGCACCTGGTATAATATCAAAATCATTCGTTTTACCAAAACAACTAAGACAGTGATATTCCTAAGAGAAAAACCTACAATTTGAAAAAAAAGTCGACCAAAACGAACAGAAATTGTCGAAAATACATAACGTCAAATTTGAGTTAACTTTTTGGTTGTGCGTTAAATAAGTTGCGCAGTGTATATTGGGGTGTCCTATTTAAAATAACCTAGTTTATACTGTTTCCGGTTAAACCGGAAATGGCAATCAGATCTTGACGCAATCAAACTGTGCACCGTTGTCAACCATACAACTTCCCAAAATTCTTAAACGATATATTTTTCTACAAGGAAGTTATAGACTAGTAATATCGTAAGCACCCGGTATATTATATCTTCTGAATAATATGGAATATCCAAATACGGTTTTCAGGATGTTTTTGGAAATTTCATTGGACGGAAGATCATGTGTCTATCGTTCAAAAAATGAATATACGGGGTGTAAACTAAACCCCTACAAAAATCAAAATTTCATTATAACCGAGAATTTACTTTACATTACTTTGTTTTTAAACAGTAAGAGATGCATTTTCAAAAAAATATCCTAATTTCAATAAGACCCCCATATTCGAAAATTGTAGGGCTTACATTCTTTGTAGGGGTTTAGTTTACACCCCGCATATTCCTTTTTTGACCACGATAGAAACATGATATTCAGGCCATTTAACACCAATGACATTTACAAAGACGCCCCGAAAACCGTATTTTGATATTCCATATTATTCAGAAGATAATATGCATCCCAAATTGCATTAAAATTTTGAATTATTCCAACCTAATTGGCCAGCTTACTTTTTACAAAACCATGTCAAAACGTCTTATGTCAACTACGCATTTAAAGTGAGAGCAGTTGGTTCAACTCTAATAATCTGCATTTTCAATTTTAAACATCTCATAATCAATCTGACAATCATTGCAGCTGCATCACGTCTGTGATGCATTCATCTGCAATATGCATCTGTTAATTCAATTTGCGAGAAGCAAAAAGAGTTTCATTTAACAGGATACTTATATGCGTGTCTGAATACGTCTGGATTATTCACAGCTGTTTAAGTACCTACTTATAATTATGTAAAATACACATACTGCCAATATTTCAACGATTTTAGGATACAAAAAACAAGCGTTACATTACCTAAGCTCCACATATCTATGGCGGTGCCATAGGTAAGTCCCAATATGACTTCCGGGGATCTGTAGAATCTTGATTGAATGTACGTGTACACTCTTTGATTGGAATAGCACGAGCTACCAAAATCGATCACCTTTATCGAACTGCTGCCTCTTTGCTTCAACAGTACATTTTCCTGAAACAAAATCTCTGCGGTAAAAAACATGTCGCTATGTAATTTTATTGAAATCACGTTTCAGTTGTTCAGCTTCGGTATTATAGGTATGTATAAATGAATTTGTTTACATGCATTAGTTATGTGCCTTACGTCATATTAAAATTATTTACGTCTATTATTATGTACCGGGTGTCATTAACAGAGGATGCCGGCGCCGGCCATATCTGAGGAACTGTTGTATGACATAGAATGTTAGTAGAAAAAATCTATAACAAAAGTGGACCAGATAAATCGCTGGAAATTATTTTCAAGTTTGTAACATCACCTTTAGAGGACGTTACAGTAAAGTTAAATTACAAAAATGAAATATCTCCATAATTTGCTATGATGAGGCATACTGAAAATATGTTCTTGGTAAATATGTTCGTAAAATTTTGAATAACTTTGGTCTAAAAATGGTTTTCATAGCTCTGAAAATTTACCTTCCCCCCGTATCACCCTTAGTTCAAAAGTACAATCGAGATTTGTCACACAGGAATAGAGTGGCCTCCGAAATTATTTCATTCCCATTCATTCCTTGTGATAAAGCAGAAACCGGATAAAGAAAGTAGTTCATATATTTAGGAAAATAACTTCATGATATCCTTAGTTCAGCGGTATATACCAGATTTGTCGCAAACGAACAGTGGCGTCCGAAAATATTTTTGTTAATAGGCATAACGTATTATAAATTAATAAAATATAGAAAAAAGTTCATATTTATAGGGAAAATTGGATCATGTCACCCTTAGTTCCATTGAATCTTCCAAATTAATCGCAGACGAATACAGTGGCGTCTGAAATTATTTTCGTCGCCGTATATTACGTGTTACGTGGAAAATTAAGTGGGGGGGAAGGTAAACATTTGTAAAGAAAAATGGCGATTACCCCGGTTTGGCTTAAAAAACTTATGAGGAAATGTTATAAAAGCATTTCTTCACAAGTGGATTGGAAGAGGCAGTTTATTTCCATGGCCCACTAGGTCACCTGACATTACCTGTCTGGATTTTGTCATTGGGGTAAGGATTTAGCGTTTCAAGAATGACCAACGGTAAGGGAAGATATGGTTTTTAGAATAGAAGATGCAATCTCAAGTATATGCGCTGCGGAAGTGGATTTTGCCGTGCAATTAACACGCGACAGCCTTGAGCGTTGTATAGAGAATGATGGAAAGCAGTTTGATTATCTGGATATTCATTAGACCATCTTTCGTAGCGTTGGAGCATGCTGGGTTCATCAGGCCAGTTGAAAACAAATCCTAAATGGTTTCTATCAATTGCCTACAATGCAATTCATATAAATAATTGAAAATACATTTTTCTAGCTTTACCCTTACTTGTTTTTACCGTTTATGACCACTACGAGTAATCGGTATAATTATTTCAATAATTTTTTAATATAAAAATATATTTTTATTAATTTCTCCGGTTAGAAATAAGATATTGAGTTGCGGTTTTCACTGGTTTCTTGCAATTTTGATTCTCTATTTGACTATGTGAGAGTAAACATATTTTTCCATTTGAAATTTCGGAGAAAAGATGGAAAGTTTAATTATATTTAAAATAGCGCCACCTAGAGTCCATGGCAACTATTAAATTTGCACAGTATTCTAGCAATGATAAAGTAAATAATGCTCTTTCCAATGAAACCAAATTCGTTTGATTCTGTTAAGCCAAACCGGGGTAATCGCCATTTTTCTTTACAAATGTTTACTTTCCCCCCCACTAATTAATGTTCAGAGTTATGAAACATATTTTAAGACAGAAGTTATTCAAAATTTTAACATTATCTACCAAGAACATATTTTCAGTATGCCTCAGCACAGCAAATTAAAAAGATATATAATTTTTCTAATTTAACATTACCGTAACGCCCTCTAGCGGTAATCTTACAAACATGAAAATAATTTCCGTTGCGTTTTTTTTGGTCCACTTTTGTAATAGATTTTTTTCTCCAACGTTCTATGTCATACAGTTCTTCAGATATGGGCGGCGTCCTCTGTTAATGACACCCGGTATACTATTTAGGTATATCAGAATAGAAAGACTACACATCAGCAAAATTTTACCAATAAAATATCACATATACGCAATATCGCAAAAATTCTATATGTCGGCCATTCGCAAGTCCAAGCTGACTCAAGACATAACAAACATAAGACACAATCCCAACGCACCTAACAAACACAAACTACCCTTTCAAAATCTTCCCATGTACTACCAACCACTACCAAATTCCCATCCACCCCTAATCCCCCGACAATAACAAAACGCACACAACGCACGCAAAAACACGGCAATAACCTGACAGTTAAATAACCTATAAAATAGAACAAGGCAAGTATCTCTGACGAATACAAAACAAGAAAAACAATAATTCTAAGTTTTTTAAATTTGTTCCTGCTATAAGCAACAAACAATTAAACCAACAAAAAAAAACACCAAAAACCAAAGCCAATTAACTCATGCGAGATAGTCAATACAGGTCCCCCCCCAGAGCTGAAGCGGAGAGGGGGTCCAAATCGCCAACAGGTGTACCATTTTTTAAATCATGGACAAAAAGAGAAGGCATGAGGAAGATAGAAAAGGTCACAAACACCCGGCTGCAACTTGTAATATATGTATATACATGCTTAGGAGATAAGAATATGTGTATATAGTATGCATGAAAGAACCCAAGTTCTGCGAGTGAAAAAAAATTGTTCACATGAATTTTTGGATATTATATTTATTTAGCTATGCTTACTAAATTTTGTTTCATTGAATGCATGGAGATCGTCATAAAAGAAAACTAATTATACGTATACCTAATTAATTAATTAATTAGATGTTGGATACAGATTAGACATATCTTGGGTAATAGATACGGAATGGATGTAACACATAAAATGCACAAGTAGATTAACATTCGTCAAGCTAGGACTTTCCCGCTCTAAGGAGTCTTGGTTTCACTTCTGCATTATTTATAACTTAATCGGTCGTTGGTTTTCGCTTTATTCTTTATAGTTTTTTTTATCTTTACATAGCATTATGTTGATGTATTGGTTCATAAACCAGTGTTTACGATGCGATTCAATAGATTATTTGAATTTATAATTTTGAGACTAATGTCATGTGTACGAGGGATCTATTACATATTGAGGAGGAATATATTTATAGATACTCCGGGCAATAGAGAATATTGCCTGGAAAAAATAGGAGGATTTAGTTTTATAAGCTTACCTTATTTTTTTTGGGACGCTGATTCCGAATTGTTCACTTCCCACCAAAATTTTCTACCGGAATAACCGAATTTTTTAAAAAACATGTACCAAAAACGAGTATTTTTACAACAATTCTTTGAACCTCCGTCGATTTTCATGAAAATTTGAAATTATGCTCATCTTATTCTTAACTTCAAAAGTGACATATTCCCGAATTGTGTCTTTTGCTTTTAAAGGGTAAAAAGTTCCCCTTCGTGAAAAAATAGAAAAAAATGCAGAAAAAGAAAAATACGCATATCATTTTTGGACTTTCCTCGTAAAATGCTCGATTTCGGTATTTAGTCTCCTGCTGATGGTAACATTTTAGGCGAAATCCGCGTTGATATGTCAGAACTTGCCTGTTGCTACATTTTCGGTCTAATTCCTCAATTTAGACATTACCAGTTTCTTGGGTTATTTCAAATTACAGGAATAGCAATAATATTGGCTTCTCACTTGTCGGATCTGACTCCAATCGAGAACATTTTGATCGCACACGGAAGATGAATAAGTGAAGACTCTTTACTATCTAATATAATTTCGGTCTCCTGCTGATGGCAACTTTGAGAGCGCAACCCACGTAGAAAGATGTAAAACCTGGTGTATTATGTGCCGAATTTTGCACAATTTAATAATTTTCAGTTCCTTGGTGATATCAGAAGTTAATGTTCATAATAATATGATCATTCCGCTATCCAGGCCCAATCGAATAATCGAACCCAATCGAGACGAATTCGAATGAACTCAAAAGACGCAAAAAACCGGTTATAGTTAAAGTGTTTAATTGTACCTATTATTATTTTTTGAAAATCCACAAATTAGGTATGTAGTTTAAACTTCTTGCTGACTTTGAAGGCGAAACCCGCGTCGAATATAGAAGTTGCTTTTGCTATATTTTCGATATAAAAGCACAATTTCGGCATTTTCAGTTTACTGTTGAAGGCATCATTGAAAGCGAAATCCACATCAAAATATATAAGTATCATTTATTTGCTGTATTTTCGATGTAAAAAATGCACAATACTTTTGAAGCGAAATCCGAGTGGAAATATAAAAAATGCTTTTCATAATATAAAAACTTTTTATAATATAAATATATAAAAACGTTTGCCGTATTTTCAAATTAAATGCACCATCTAAGCAGTTTCTGATGATTACATGATTCACAATTTCATGATGGCGGCAACTTTGCAGGTGAAATTCGCGTCGAAATATGTAAAAACTCCTTTGCTATGTATTTTAAATGTTGGATTTCGCATTGCATATTGCCATGACCAAGAAATCGTTCTTGGTACTGACAACTTGAGAGGCGAAATTCGAGGACACGCATAAATGTTACCCTGCCTCTCCATGTCTATAGCTGTGGCATAGGCAATATGTCAATATGGTAATAACAAATAATAATCAAACAAAGCACGGTAGTAGGCCATCAACAATAATTATTACATATCTATATTTCTGTTTAACCCCATAAAAATCTGCTCCTGGCATGCCACTGTGCCTAACCTCTTGGCCAGTTCTTTGTTCTCATATAAAAACCATCTCTCGTCCTCATACCAGCAATTCGCTACAATTGTGATCGCCCACGTTAATTGTGATTTCGTCTGGCGGTACAATAGGCGAAATCTTTGATGCCCCGAACTTCAGCTTCTATATTTAAATAAGGTACTTGACCCCCCTGAACATATCCTCTTGACGAAGTATCCCCGTTCAGGTCGGGGAACTTGAACTTTTCACATTCTGGAGATAAAGGCCGCAACAAAGGGTTAGCTTCGGAGAAAATTCCCGGTTTTTATGCCTGAATATTCGTAAATAAAGTCTGCGTGACTGGAATATTTGACGGATCCAGATGTTGCTACAGGGTTTTTTGTACTTGTCTCAAAACGAATGGAAGTATACCTAAATATATTTTAATTTAATTGCACAAAATGTGTGTAACGCGTATCTTATATAAAGTATTATTTGTTATAAAATACACAATAATAATAATAATAAAATATTTAATACTTCTATCAATAAAAACGTAATGAGTGTATGTTTAGTTACTTCTCATATTTTCTTGTATAATGCTCACATTGCTTACTAGTCAATTCTGGGGCCAGCTGCAGGCGAGAAACGACACAGTCAGTCAGTGTGTGTGTGTCGACACGAGTGATTACTGTTGGACTGCCCTGACCTTATTTAAAAAATAGGGAATAGAGTTGGGCGTGATTAGAAAGGAAACCCTTAGACGTTAGTCTTGGGCGCCGTGCCTTCGAGTGGCTGGTCTTACGAGTTTAGGGTTATGTTTGCGGCTCGAATGACACGATAAGGTGTTACCTTGTCGTTGGGATACCTTTTGTTTAGCGGCAATTGTGTATCCGGCACTTCAAACAGAAACTAAATAGGCGGCGGCAATCCAGATTTATTCTGTTCCAAAATCAGAGCAAATTTGGCAGTGTAACGTTTATTTTGTTGATCAGTTTATATACGTTGGTGAGGTTCAGGTACGGCTATATGTAACGAGAACATGACTTCGAATGAATTATTTACTGTTATACTTGTAACATTTTTTTTTGATTAATAATTGTGACCTTGAGAATGTTTTTTGTTTGGCTAATTCTAGTGCCATAGCTAGTGTGCTATGAATACATCTTCATCAATAATAACATTGTCTTCACACTATTTATCGTTCTTGCAATCTTAGCGATACATATTTCATAGAAAGTTTTTGAAAACGTAAAAAATGGTAGAACGTAGTTTTGCCTTTATTAGCGACCGTAGAAACAATTTCATTAGAGGAAACGTATAGTTCGAAAGGTATTGTAGCTATTAATAGAACCTTTCCGGATGACTGTGCTCTTTGATACACCAACTTGCTGATCGAGTTAATTAATTAACAAAAGTACTTTCCCATTAATTTCTTTGTTTTTTTATTAGGGTTAAGTTAGGTCAGCGTGTTTTTAAGTAAAAAGCGAATGATTGATTATAGCAGGATTATTAAATTTGCTCAACTAGTAATTAACTCTGCGGCACTCGAGTAGTATTTGTCTGGCCCGCCACTGAATTTTTCCGTCGCATATTTGCACGCCATAGCCACCTCTCTATCTGAGACAGCCGTGCTGAGAAAAGGCAACGTAGAATTACGCTCGACAAGAAGTCTGATTTTTAAAATAAACAGACTCGGCCCTGTTTGATTTATGAATTAATTTATCGAAAACTAACCTATAAAATGTCTTAAAAAAGTTTAACGAGAAAATAAGATCTTCCTCTATACGTGTGATCTCTTTGAAAATGAAACGCCTTGTAAATTTTTAGTTATTAAAAACAATATCGGTACCTACAGTGCATCTATGAAGTATAAAAAGTTGAATAACCTGCTTCACTAGCAAGGTCAGCGCTAGCCATGGGCGTAGGATTTTTTTAAGGGGTAGAAAGTAGAAGTAAAAGGTAATGCATATTTTAAACACCACAGCTGATATTGAATGCAAGTTTCCACACCACTCATGAATTATTGCTTTCAGCGCGTTACCATTTTTTAGTTGGTGGTTCGCCAGTAGCCATATTTCCCGCAAGAAACAAAAATAAACAACTAAATAGCTTCAAAAAAAACTTTCAACTTTCAATATCTCTTAGAAGGTGATATTTTCATATCTATTAATAATCAAATTTTAATATATTCACAGTACCTGCATAAAAAATTTTCATAACATGAATAAATTGTTAATAAAGTTATCAATACAGCCTAAACTCTAAAACAATCAAAGCCCAGGTATTATTGAAGATTGTGGTTAAGTTATGTTTACCTTTTATGAAGTCGTATATACCGATTTTTGTGGGTCGCATTCACGCTTTATATCCCAACACGCATTTCACGCGATTTAAAGAATTTCCTAAAATGTGGAATAATTCCGGTACGATAGCGAACGATGAGAGGGTGCTATTCACGAACATTCGACATGCTTAGGACCACCGCTATATAAAGAAAAACATGTGATTGCCGCTAGTCTGTATTAAGGTCGTAATAATTATAGTGAAGATGATGATAATGATGTTACGAATGCGTTGAATCCGTGAAAAAAGTCTGGCCGTAAAATATGTCATATAAATAGTAAATACTACATACTTATATACTTACTGGCGCCCGTGGCAAATCGCTGCTCCCAATGAACATGAAAACTTGTTTTGATTATAATCATACTATTATAGATTGGTACTTTAAATGAAAAATAAATATACACATTTATTCACATACTATATTTCATTTTTCAGCTAGTATCAGTAAATGGAAAAGTCATATTTGCACAGAGAAGTTGCTAGAAAATACACTAAATCATTTTAGCAGTAAATTTGATTATAAATTTTCTCATTATCTGAAGTATTATTTTTAAAGTCATTATCATTATCAAATCATTCAAATCATTATTTATTTGCTTTTGAGCTAGACAAAATATCCCGCGTGTAGCACAGTACACGTGATAGAAGTGAATACTTCTCTACCGATTCGTTGAGAGTCTGTGAGAGAGAGAAAAAGAGAGAAAGAGATAGAGAGACAGATAAAGAGAGAGCGAGAGAGAGACAGTTAAAGAGAGAGCGAGAGAGAGACAGTTAAAGAGAGAACAGCACACCACAAATGTCAACCGGCAATCATGAATCTCATTGGTCAGTGTCTAGTTATATTTATATCAGAGTTATTTATCAGCGCAAAACTCCAAGTCTCATGCAATGTAATACAACATCTACATAAACTATGTCTAGTTTAAAAAGAAAATTGTGTTAGCATCGCTAAAAAGAAGCAGTTTTGAGAGTTTAATCCCGAACCAGATACAAACATGACAGTGCTATGTTATGATGAAAATAAGATTGACATTGCGAGAAAGATGTATAAATAATGTGTGTAGATCAGATGTAAAATGTAAAACCTTTAGACCATAAATAATGACTGTAAAAGGTAAACCAAAGAAATTATAAATACTAGCTGTTCTATGATTGGCTACATTAAGTACATTAAGTAAAATATAACGAGAAGCTCGTAGTTAAGGGGAAGTTCAGTTGTTTATAAGAAGTAGAACTTCCGGAGGAACGGATAACAAGAGGAAGTAAAAAACATAGCGTCCCAAGCGGCAGCTCCATCCGCTGAATAATTTGTGTGATAAGTACTAAACAAAGGATAAGTGTTTCCGAGAAGATATAATAAAAGTTCAGTGTAATTCGGGTAGAAAGTTCTACGTTTTTCAAGTGCGGCGTTCCCAGGCAGTCTATAGTTGCAGAATAGGGGAATATATGCAACATACATTAGTCAATATTCTCCACGTGAATGCAAAGTAAGGTAATTAGCAAGATAAAATACATTACAAGAATACGGCTTGGAAAATCTCCAGGTTCCGTGTCGAGGAACCTGTATGCAGTGTAATGTAATGAGGATAATAGATGGCGGCAGGTGAGCGGAGAAAGGTAACAACTGTATAAAGTTCAAAAGGATCCCGAGAGAGGGCAGTAGGTAGCAGCCGATTCCAGACAAAACAAATAATTAAGTGTCAAGTGAATATAAATAAAATTGTGAGTGCTTCGCATGAACAGGATTACAAAACTTTTAAAGGTAATAACATTCCAAACATTTTAGTTATAAGTATATCATTGTTATAGAGGCCTTTATTGCCCATGTAGTAAGTTTAAGTTGCGTAGGTTTGGTGTAGGCTGGTAATAAGTTTATAACCTTCAAATTTTCAAAAACTTCTCTTTTTGGTTCTGACAAGTTTTTCTTGTCCTTTGGACACAATAATTTCTGATTTAAAGCCGATATAATTAAACCTAAACATATGTAGCTTCTGTGTTATTATTATACTTTTCAAGGTATAGTTTTCACAGTTAATGATTGAATAGAATATACAATTTCTATCTTCCGCATATATATACATCTATCGTTGCTTCAATTCTTGTGCAATCATACAGTTTGACGTGTCTAAGATCTTAAATAAAAATAAAAATTATCAATCTAATAGAACCTGGATGAGAGAGTCATGCTCTATAGTGAACCCTCCTCATAAAAAAAATTGTTCTGAGAACTGGCGCCCTAAGGAGGGAAGCATTAGCAAGAAGAGAGCGTAAGTATTTTGTTCTGTT
>CAXKVY010010858.1:0-15320 GCA_964058915.1 Tetropium fuscum
AGATTTAAAAAAAACATTGTTTTTATTAAAATTGATTTTTCATCGGGGGAGAGTGGAGTTGGAGGCTCCTTTTTTTGTGGAAGAGCTCTATTATTAAGGAATTACGAGGCCGCACGCTGGAGGTGGTGGGATAATTAGGAGAGGAAAAGGGGGGGATACGAAAATTTTTAAAATGCCTATCACTACTCTGAATATTGGCCGATCTTAAAAAATCAAAGGCGTTGTATTCGCTTCGTTTGTTTTTTTAATCGACTTCAAAAAAAGGAGGAGATTCTCAATTCGGTTGTATTTTTTTTATATATATTTGTTACCTTAGAACTCCATCATTTATAAATCAATTTTAAAAATTCTCTTTTTGTTCGGAAGGGGGTATTTTCAAGTCGGTCCCATTTTAGTTTTATCGGCATTAGACCTTGGATTCCGAAGATATACCAGAGGAAATGGAGAGTGCGCTGGTCACAACCCTAATTTAAGTATAGATTTTTAAATTAATTAAAGCAATATTTTCTATCGGATCAAATTGTGAAGCTGAAAACCATTCTCGAATCGACACAAATATTATAACATACGGACAGAAGAAATATAAATATATATATATATATATATATATATATATATATATATATATATATATATATATATATATATATATATATATATATATATATATATATATATATATATATATATATATATATATATATATATATATATATATATATATATATATATATATATATATATATATATATATATATATATATATATATATATATATATATATATATATATATATATATATATATATATATATATATATATATATATATATATATATATATATATATATATATATATATATATATATATATATATATATATATATATATATATATATATATATATATATATATATATATATATATATATATATATATATATATATATATATATATATATATATATATATATATATATATATATATATATATATACAGGGTGGAGCAATAGTGCATCGGACTTCGATATCTCGAGTTTTATGATAGCTAGAAATTTTTTTAAAAAATGCAAGTGCACTTGCATTTAAAATAAAAAAGTCTATAACTGGAAAATATTTTCGAACATACAGGGCGAGCCAAGAAAAAATTACAAGACCAAGTGAGCGCCTTTTTTTCCTTTCCTTTCTTACATTGTCTTTTATGAAAAAAATATTTCTTTAAACTATTGCATATAAGGTATCATATCTATTAAAAAAACATGTATTTCCATTACGGTGGCCATTTCGCCCGCATCTCCCCTACCATTAGTAAACCCCATGTACCTAATATTATTATACCTTATTTTAATATCACGTAGGCACCTACCTATACCTTATTTTTGTAAATTCTACTATCCTTCATAACAAAGCAACCAAGGCGATCGACCTCCCGTCCTAAAACTAAATGAGCCCCGTTTGCCCCCACGATCCATGCCTAATCTATAATACCCTTACGCGAGTGTAAAAAACACGGAGCAATTCCAATTCGTTCCCTTTAAGCCTTAAGTTAGCAGGCAATTAGAAAAATTAGTTAACTGCTCAATAGGTAATGAAACCAATTAGAGGCTAAATACAATGCACATGCTACATGTATGTTTTTATGCCTACGTCATAGAACGCATTATACCAATAATTGAATGACCTCTACAACTACTGCACTTAAAAGAACCGGATCTCTTTAACGAAATAAGGGCAAAATCGAATGAGACATGTTTGAAATGAATTTTAATTATTAACAACCATTTAATTATGCGTTACTTTGAGCTTTCAGGATTTACTACCAACTATAATATTAGGCGAAAAATTTTTTTTGTTAACGTTATACGTATATAAATATTACAAAGTTATGGTCAATATTTTAAAGACGCAAATCATTTCGTAACATTCACTTAACCAGAAACGTTTACGAAAATATTACCGAGAATTCTGTAGTGAATGTAGGTAAGCGGCGGAGGCTTTCTTCTGTAAAATTCTCAGTAAAATCTAATTGTAAATTTTAAGGTTGTCTCTCAAGGATATCAAGGGGAAATTATGAGGAAAATTGGAATAATTTTCAAAAATTTATATATCCACATGATTTGGTAATTTTCTTGTATGCTGTAACCGTAGACGTATTAATACAAGAGACAAAATTGGTTACGTTTTTGGCCGATCCAAGATCGTTCCATCCTTGTCGTCCGTCTTTTTCTCCCGAACGGCACGTCTGCCAGGCTTACTGTGAAATTCACTTGAAGTCTTTGAATACCGTAAGAGATGTTCAAATAATTTGAAAATTTCAATCTGATTCATTTTAATACTAAAATGTTATTTAAAACAGCTTCTTGGCAAAAGTATTGCCTTATTGCGTTAATATATGGTGAAACCCATAGACAACCGAAAATGTACTGTGCCTTGAGATATAAATCTCCACCGGCAATGTCGTTTGATGAATTTTACTCGAGTTTTACGACAATGTCTATTAATTTGCGAGGTTGCCGCAACGCCACAGTTTGTACTTGTGTTTTCTTGAGTGTATTCTACGAATATTTGTATTTATTGCCACTCAGGTGAACAATAAGTGTGTAACTATGGTGCATTCTTGTATAGTTTGTAAAAGGGTGGATCATTTAAGCCCGGAAAATGTTACTCTTCATCGGTAAGTAATGTGAGTATTTTTAAGGTTACCTACAAGTTTTAACGGATTGGCTTGGCCAGGGGCGGCGTTGAAACTAAAAATGAAAATTTTATATTGCTGCAATAATTAATTAATAATTATTTCATTAATTTTTATTATGTAATTTATATGGTACCTAATCAATGGGCGATATTTATTTAGAATTATTTTTATTCTGGTGATGCAAAATACCATTTTCGTCTCCATCTATGTATGTTGATGAACTACTGAATGACCACCATATTCAATTGGTTAAGTTGGTATTGAAAACATTTTTCAAAACACGTATTTATTATGAAACAAAAGGCGAAATAGAATAAGAAGTTCGAATACAAAACTCATTATTATTTAGGAATTAATAGATTCTATAATTATAGTAGGTTTGATTAACAAAGTTTGATTTACTGTGTTGTTTGTATACCTATAGGACATGAAGTTTGTAAATTTTAGAACCTCCTGATTTTTTTTATAGAACTGTCTTTAATATGTTCAGTCTATCGAATTTGAAAAAAATGTTGCTTTTATTTTATTATTTATACTGATAGTGGTTCATGTTGACTTTAGTATGATATACATTTATGAATTTTGTAAATCCCAAAAGTCTGTTGTGATTTTATTTTAGTTATAGTATTTTCTTGTTATTCTAATGAAAAATCTAGACGTTTTTCCATTTCTTAGTTTAAATACAGCACTCATATTATTAGGATTATTGCATTTATAATAGGTCGAGTAATAGCTTTACTTTATAATAACTTAATTTGATTGTATGATTAAAATTCTTAAATATATTATGTCATTTTATTATATGACAGATGTAAGCAATTTTGACACATATGTTGTGTTCCCCCTAAACACCATGTTCACCACAGAGCACCTTCAGAGGTTTAAGTTGGTCTAAGAAGTATGCCTACTTTTTATCTCTGTTTCGCACGTAAAACATGCCATATGCATGCCTTTCTCAGATTATATATAAAATGACTGTAGATGTGCTTTATCTCTGTTTCGCACGTAAAACATGCCATATGCATGCCTTTCTCAGATTATATATAAAATGACTGTAGATGTGCTAGTGATGCACGACTTTGCAGGTTTCTTCTTTCAGCGGAACGCCGGTTGAAGAAATGGTTCACTGATGGCGCTAACATCGATCAAAAAGTCATAATTTCATTTATTTGAAATTTGAACATTCCCGAATTTAATTTGTGGCTTGAAGATATTTTATTTTCATAAGACTTTGTTTAAACATGATTTTATTTATATTTTTTTCCACAATTACATTGGCTTGTCTTATTTGTGGCCGCCGAGAGGATGATAAGACGTGAAAAAAGTATTTTGTTTCCCTAGAAATATAGAGAAGTAAGTAAACTGTTTATATCATAGACATATTAATACGTCTATGGTTTATATACACTCCCCGGCACAAAATTCCGTCACCCTAAAATTTTGCCCAATTTTGATGTTTTATAACTTTTTTATTTTTCATCTGATTTTCATAAATTTTTTACCAGTCTGTAGATCAGTTCATTGTGTGTCTTTTTAATTATTGTAATAAGTCATATTTTTCGTCCAGGCAATATTATACAGGGGTAAATCAAAGTGTTGTTTTTTGTCGTAAACTCAAAACACCCTGTGGAAAAATTGAGGCGAATAATTTTGTTTACAAACTGTTTGCTGCCATCTTAGACGTATTGTAAACATTTTGTTTTTTGATTCATCCCATTATCTCATTTCGTCTGCGAGCAGCAAAATTTTAAATGAAACGCTGTTAATTTTATCATTTTTAATTAAAAAACATCGACGTTGGCTAAATACGCGGTTATTGTGACAGAATATTTGACAGTACAGTTAATTTAGTGTGTTGTCATCATGGTAACTACAGCAGACGTAGGTAGAATTGTTGCCTTAATAGAGGATGGCCGCAATAAGAGTTATGTCTCCCGTACTCTGGGAATTGCGCGGTCTACAGTTTGTGATGTTTGGAATAGGTATCTACAGACGGGAAACTTTATTAGGCGGCAAGGCTCTGGCAGAAGGAGAATGACCACTCAAGCTGATGATCACTTTGTCATTATGAGTTCTTTAAGAGATCGAAGAGCTACTACTGTGTATCTAAAATGACTTGCAAATGGTACGTCGAGTAAGTGTAAGTGAAAGAACGATACGTAGAAGATTGTTAGAAGCAGGATTGCATTCACGAAGGCCAGCAGTATGTCCAAAATTGCTTCCTCGGCATCGACAACACCGACTGAGATTTGCAAGAGCGCATGCTGACTGGACTGTAGAACAGTGGGGAAACGTACTATTCACAGATGAATCCAGGGTTTGTTTAAGGTCGCCGGATGGTCGTGAACGGGTATACAGACGTAGAAATGAAAGATATGCAGACTGCATCATATCTGAGCGACTGCAATATTACGGTGGTTCAGTCATGGTTTGGGCGGGTATTTCTACCGATGCACGTACTGACCTTGTATTTGTTGAAAATGGAGCACTAACCGCCCACCGTTACATTGAGGAAATCCTCCAAGAAATTGTTGTTCCATTTGCTCCTTTCATTGGGAACCAATTTACATTAATGCATGATAATGCTAGACCTCACGTTGCACGGGTAGTGAGCGAATATCTGGATGAGGTTGGACTTCCAAGATTGGACTGGCCCGCATGTAGCCCGGATCTCAACCCAATCGAACATCTTTGGGATGTTCTTAAAAGAGCACTCCGTCGCCGTCCTGTGCAACCACTAACCTTGCAAGACTTACGGCTGGCGCTGACAGAAGAATATCAGGCTATTCCTCAAGACAGAATAAGTAATCTTATTAATTCGATGCCACGAAGAATGCAAGCTGTCATTGCTGCGAGAGGAGGACATACACGTTATTAAAATTTGTCTTTGTTAATTAATTTTGTGATATACCTAGTGGATGTTTTTGTTAATAAAAATAAGCTTGAAATCAGCGTTTCATTTAAAATTTTGCTGCTCGCAGAAGAAATGAGATAATGGGATGAATCAAAAAACAAAATGTTTACAATACGTCTAAGATGGCAGCAAACAGTTTGTAAACAAAATTATTCGCCTCAATTTTTCCACAGGGTGTTTTGAGTTTACGACAAAAAACAACACTTTGATTTACCCGTTATAACTTAAAAAGAAATAAATACCTATGGGATAATATGTCAGTAATTTTTAATTATTTTTATGTAGAATACAAATAGAATTTGGTGTGGTCCGTACGAGTAACCCTGTATATTTATTTGATTTGAATTTGCCGCCCTAGATCCCAAATTTAAAAAATGTGTATCAGCGCCCCCTACCAACGTTTTATAAAAAGAAGAGAGACGCACACCGCACATCGTCGCACACCGCACACGTTTCTTTCATTGACTTGGGGCTCTGTGATGTTCACATTCCAGAAGAAGGTGATGACATGTCTATGTCACATATGCTACAATACAGAAAATTATGAGATTTCAGAGAATGAGGACAGTGAAATTGAAAATGAACAATGTGAATTTGACGATGAAAAAATTTAAAACGAGGAGGAAGAGAAAGAATAAATAGAGAGACTTTACCAGTTGCTTCAACAAACACGCAAGGAAAATTTTTACTAAGTGGTCAGACACCTATTAAAGCGTCTTTTTTTATAGAATTTAAATTATTTACAGTGTGTACAATAACTAATATTAAACCGTCCACTAACTGACAAATACGTGAAATACGCCCAATAACTATATTTTGCATTAAAATTATAAATAAATTTCTACAAAACACATGACAAAGTTTCATTGCAGTTATCTTAATGTACACGAATTAAACTATGCTCTGAATGTTTTCTATTTTCATTTGATTTATTGCGACGTTCGGATACAGGATATTCAGTATTTTTCTTATGTAACTATCCAGTTTACCCTAACTCATTCATTAAATATAAGTAGACACGCCACTGGATGGGCTTTGATCACATGAAGCGGCGTTGCCGAACAGATGCCTGTCTCCATCTTCTCTCTCGCACTCATTGCAGTTTTTAGAACAATAATAGATCGGCTCTTCCAGCGTTTTATGAATGAACCGTTGGGTCTCCCATATTAATATGTCGATGGCTGTAATAAATAGTACCTTGGTATATAGATAGATACCAATAGGCTTAAATCTGGATACAAATAAAAAACTATGCTCACGTTAAAAATGCTTGAAAAATCTTTTAATACGACTCGCATATACGTTTGTTTAAGAAATTAGGTATTTGATTTCTGTTTTAAGTAAAATATTATATAATAGATACTGTTATATTAATAAAATATATAAATTCGAGACTCCCGATAATGCCGGGATCGATTCCCAGGATTTACTTTTCCCTTTCGGGATTGGATGCCCCAATCATGAGCCTTGATTTTTGTCGGGCTAATTCCAAAAAGCGACTAACTCGATCCGTTCCCCGAAGGAAACGCTACTGTATATTGACTACATTTTAAGCAGATCACTTGTTTATTGTTTACAATGAGAGTAATATAAGTCATAGGTACCTAGATTTTTATAACACGAGCGAGTGGATCTGTTTTAATAGCCCAGGCAGTGGGATTTACACTGCAAAAGGTCCTAACAAGATGAAATTTACTGGGATCGTAAAATACATGTCGTTATCATAACCCTGAGTTTGCGAGCTTGGGAGACGGCCGATCGAGCCGCCATCTTGGAAAGATGGCTGCCAAAAGCAAATATCTCCGTTCCTTTGGGTCCTACGACAAGTGAAACGATAAATTAAAGAGCATTAAATTCTACATAAAATATGTTGTATGCATTTTTTCAAATATCAAATATCTTTACATATCAAATAATTACGCAATCAAAAAATTAAGGAAGCAGACATGTCCCTAAAAAAATATAATCGTGCATCATTCATCATTAAACAGAGCAAAATCGATGCTTTTGTGCTGCAATGGCTGTACCAGAAGATGATTTAATTTTACATAACTGGGCATCAAAAAATACAGGGTGTTCGCATAGAGTATATTTTATGCACCTAAAATTGTATGCTCTTCAATTTGTTATTTAACTGTTTTTTCGTAGGACCAATAGGAAAAGAGATATTTACCATAAACTGCTTTTGGCAGCCATCCCCCCAAGATGGCGGCGCCAGCCTCCCTCCCCCTCCCAAGGTCGCAAACTCAGGGTTATGATCAGGCCATTCAACTTTACCGTCCCACCAAATTTCATCTCGTTATTGTGATATGTAATTACGTATATTATATAGATAATATGGGGTAGGTCATTACATTACATCTACTAGACCCAAGATTAATTATTTTAAGTTATCATTAATACCAACAACACCACACATTTATAAATAACACTTCAATAAATATCTTTAATACGTTTTTAACGCAATTTTAGGCAAAACTAAGAACTAAGTAACTACTATCATAAGTAAGTATAAGATAAATGGATATATATTTACTTGAATTTCAGAAAAATACCCTAAAATCCCTTGCGATTCTTTGGTGTCAGGTACATGACGTTTTCTTATTCTAACAAAATGAAAAATCACGACAACCCGGAGAATACGTACTGAATAAAAGGAAGGAAATTTTAAATATGCGATGACTCATGAGTTTTATCGCATTAACAATGAATTGCGTAAGATTGCTGCTAAAATCGCGTCATTATCTTAATCAACTACCGAGGTCTATGCTAAATGTAATATTTTATTTGTCTACTAATGTAAATTATTACAAATAAATGTGATATTAGTAGGTACTGATAATGATCGTTTGAACGTTAACTTGTTGGGACGTGAAATAAATAGGAAATGTATTTCAGCCAATTAAACAATTTAAATTACGTTTTAAAGCCGCCACTTGTCCGAATATACCTACGCTAAAACTTACCATTTTGGTGCTATTTCTATTGTCGTAATTGTATAATAAATCACTATCTTCTCCACTCTCCGAAAAATCTACGCCAAAATTTAAATATGGCACTAACTGAGACATAGGGCGGCTGTAGATATAAACTATGTTCACTGAAGAAAAATTATTAGCACACACATCTACCAAATCGTACGATAACTGATATACTGGTCTCCCGTTTCGCAAAAGAACTTTCATACGCAAGGCAAGGCTGCCAGTTTTTCCGTCTTTGTTCCACTCTATGTCATTCAACTGTTTTTGTTTTGTTTCCGCGCCTCATTGCATGATTAGTGACGTCAGGGAGTTCGGGCACTTTAGTGGGGATACAACTGTCACGTTGGATGCGGAGAAATACATTTCCAAGAATATATATTATACTATAGGTACAGTTAATAAAGTGTTTTTAAGTTTGAAAATTAATTTGATTAAAACAAATTGTTTAATAATAAACAAACAAAATATGAAAATTTTTTTCAGAATATGAAAGAGCAATAGAAATGTAGATTAAAAAAAAGATTCAATACTTAATATTAATATTTCGCAACAAAAAAAATGCTATTTAACAAATGCCATTTTAAGTTTCAGCAATAATTTTTTTAAGAAACGATTTTTTTCAAAAAAATCATTATATTTATTGTTAGGATTCAAAAAAAATTTGGTTTATCTTATAAACGAGCTTTTGTTTATAACAATTAGTTAAACAATCGGAATAAAAAAGTTATAAAGCGTGTAGCATTCATTTTTTTTTTTCATATTTATTTTTTTTAATAATGGCACTAGATCTTGATTGGAGTATTTGTGAAAAAAAAAATTTTTTCACTGCTTTACGTCTTCCATTGTTTAATGCCTTCGATTGTTAATAACAAAGTGGAAAATGTTTTTTTCTTCAATTTTTCAACGGGGATCTTCTTTAAAGCCTTTTAAGAATACCTCCAAGAAGTGAAAAAAATCTATGGTTTTTAGTTTGACAATTATAGGGGTTTTTATTTCGGGCAATTTCGGGACACTTATCGGGGTTAATTGAAAACTTGAGAAAATTAGTTCATTAACTAAAGCATGCATTAACTAAGCATGCTTGTTGACCTACACACGTCCCTGAGTACTGAGCCCTTGTGTTGTGAAAAGTAAAACGTTTCCTAACGTCAAAGTATTTTGAAAAGTCCGAAAAGTCTCACTTTACATGTCAAAATTACAAAAAAAATACTTATATCTATCTAGTACTATTTTTTTTAATTTAAAATTGCTTAATAGCCAAGGAAACCTAACTAAATTGACTCCTTAGCAAATTTTTATTTAGCCCATCAACATTACAGATGTTTTGATCTATATCCTATACCCTATACCTATTTATTATTTATCTTCATTCATATAATGCACACGCAACAACATCCAGACACCCACACACTAATAAAAAACAACAAAATTACCAAAACACGGTAAAATATCTAAAAGGCGCTAGAATAAAACCCAAACTGTCAGATGAGATGACAGTAAAATCCGCAATCGTAATATCTAACAGGGATTTTTATCAATTTGGCCTCTGCTTCATTAAAATCGCGATATTGTCTGTCAAAATCGGTCTGTCAAATTAAGAAATACTCGATTGGATTTGTCAAAATTGTTAATTTTAAGTTAATTAATATGTGGTTATTGCTTGGCCTAGGCACGCCTATGTTTACATATATTAAAGGGGTCATAGGGCCTCGAGCTCTATGACCCAGGACCCAGCGCAATAATCCATATGTACGCCATAGTTGACGTTGGTGTGTAGGTAACCTCACAATTTTATACTTATTATTAATTTTCAAAAATTAAAGTTCATTCACTCACTTAATTTTCAGTTTAATCATATTTTTGATTATCGTTAATGACGAATTTTGTTCCTCGTTGCATTCTTTTGTCGGTACCTACCTATTATGGTTAAGTATTTAAACATTTTAAATGTTAACCTTTCATCAGCGGTTTGTACGAAACAGTGAATTTTCATTACAACAGCTACCTAGTAAGGGAACGTAATCTAATTAGAAAATGAAAATTGGAGTTTAAACAGTTGTGTTAATGCTTATAAACATTGGGTAGGTAGGTACAGAAGACAATAAAATTCTACTTATTCGTATAAAGCTGTATGTAGGTACATGCAGCAGTAGATAATTACTAATCAATTAGTGGGTACTTACAGTCGTAGGTGTTAATAATACTCCGTTGCCCATCGACGTCATAAAATCGGCAGTGGAAATTTGCGAATTTTGGCTATCATTGGAAAAATCCGAGTGATTGGACATCCCATCGCTCAACTCCGACGATTTCATATTGTTGCAAGCAGCCAGTTTATTACGTAGATGTAAAGAAACAAATTATTGCAGTAACCTTGATCGATTGAAACACAGCTGCTGTATTTTATTCAACTGATATTGCATGCTATTTTAAAACTCGCGAAAAATAATACTACGGGTGTATGTTAACTAATATTAAAACACTCGATATTATTTAAATATCTTGAAAATATTTTTAGTGACCGAAGTCAGTGAACACAACGAATGATTCACGCGTAGGGAAACCCTTTCCCAGAACCACCGACTACAAAGCGATGATGTCAGAACTATAAATATCTAGTGACCACAGAGGACGAGGCCAATAAGAGATCAGCATTGTGCGAGTGTGAACGAGGAGACCCGATGAAGAACATAGAACAAGAAATAAAAGTTGTTTGTTGTTCACTGTACTGTACAAAGTGTATGGTAGTGGTGTTATCGTTTTGTTTTTAACTATTTTTATTTGACTTATTTTGCAATGCTTGATTCGGTGTGGGCGAAAAGGATAAAATTATGAGTCATACCTAATATTGTTATTTTTCACAAATTATGTTCACACTTTTCACGTCGACACGTTCTTTTTCTCATTTTATTCATACTTATAGATAAGGTACCTATACCAGCCTATACCTACCTGACATAAAGTCCGTCAAACGAGAGTTGAACAATGGAAAGATTATTATACGCCAAACTGTAAACATATTTCTCTACAATTCAAGTCCAAATTATTTTTTTATACCTATGAGTTAATTAAATAAATGCTCTTAAGTTAAATTGTCTGTTTTCCATGGACGTACGTAGTGTATTAGTTCTCACATTTTTTACGCAAGAACACCAGGTCAGCTGCCAGCTGTAAAAGTAAGGTTAAGGGTTATGTTATGATATTGTCGGTGGGTTGTTTATTACTATTTTGGTCAATGTTTATAGATTTTTTACATAAATGATGTAATAATATACCTACTATGTACACTTTTATGAAAGAATAATAGAAAAAATGGGCTCAATTGTGGATTTTACTTTGGAATTAATTTCCTCGTGGTAGTCTCCGGTCTTCTTAGATTGTATTGAATGGATTTACAGGTAACAACTACACAGAGAACTAATATTCCTACCTGTATTGAATTACACCTGCAAATCCGATAAGATAGCTATGGTCATTCACCAATACCTCCACCAGGTGTAGACTAGTTTCGAGCTGTTTGGCTCTCATCAGTACACCGTAGGTAGAGAAATTAATGAATGACCAAAACTCAAAACAGTCAAGCAGACTAAGCAGTAGTGTGCAAGCGAGGGATACCAGACACCTCTAGCGGTCAGTCGCTACTACTCATCAGACATTACTAAGTAAAGTCTTTGACAAGCAGCGTCCTGCAATGCAGGCACCTAGAGCAGCGACCCTAGCCAAAGGTAGGCTAAACAACATACTGAATGGATTTACAGGTAACAACTACACAGAGAACTAATATTCCTACCTGTATTGAATTACACCTGCAATAGATTGTAATGTCAATTCTCCATTACGCAAAAATCCACTATCACTTCCAATATGCGTTATAATTAAACGGCGATCTTTTCAGTATGAAGTATCTAATCAGCGATAAAATTGAAGCAGCCCGAAAAGAGCTGTGACATCATAAACTACAATATTTGGTAAGCGTTGCGCCGGAAAGCGACCGAATGACCTATGAAATCAAGCGGTAGACTGCTGGGATCTCCCGTAGCCGACCGAATCGGTCTCCTCGTCGTTTGTAAATTGTAGGCTGTGGCGTCACGATTTTGCTCGCAGGCGACACTTTAATAATTTTTTCAGTATGGTAGAACATTTTTATGCAATAAAAAAATGAGAATGTTCCCTATTGTAACCCTTAATTTTTGGTTACTTGTGATAGTCAATTGACTTGTGGCGAGTCACAACCAGAACCAGAGCTATGGTCTCCATATCTCTGGTCACAACTCACAACTGAAGTGTTTGTATTTTGTGGATGTTTTATGACGTTCGATGTTGTCACAGAATAATAGGCAGTAAGAATATTCTGTTCTGTGGTTCTGTGTTATCGCGGTGAATGGTACCGAGAGAGGTTATATATATTGTGTTTTATAAGCAAATATTGAACACATTAAAATAATACAATGACTGCATTCGAAGGTGAGACGCGCAACAAAGCAATATTTAAAATATCTACCTAATTATCTTTGTTTTCTAGAATTTGGGGTACTTCCAGAGCTCGCCAAAGCTATAGATGAATTAGACTGGACGTAAGTAAATGAAATTTTAGTTTGTGTTTCATTTATTTGTTTTCACTCACCTACTTAGTTACTTACTATGATTCTAGTTTGCCTACAGACATTCAGGCGGAAGGCATCCCATTGGTACTCGGAGGAGGTGATGTACTTATGGCTGCAGAGACTGGCAGTGGAAAAACCGCTGCCTTTTGTTTACCGATAATCCAAATTGTGTGGGAGACGTTAAAAGATATACAGTCTGGAAAAGCGGCAAAAGCTGCAGCGGAGAGCACTTGTAAGTACTTGTAAAACTATTTGGTGGTGATTATTATAATTTATTTTATATTCTTATTAATTACTTTTTTAGCCCCTCCTTGGACTATGTCCACGCTTGATCGGGGTAATGCCTTGGCTGTAGCTCCGTGTGGTTTACGTGTACAGTCTCGAGAACAAAAAGAATGGCATGGCGTTAGATGTACTAGAGGCGTTAAAAACGGAAAATGGGGATATGAGGCCACAGTTACTGATGAAGGATTATGTCGAGTTGGTTGGTCTATGTTACAGGCCAATTTGGATCTTGGAACTGACAGGTAGTTTATAACAACTGATATACAGTAGACTCTCGATTGTCCGAAATACTGTGGACATAATATCTAGGTACATATGGTGACAAAATGTGATATAACTTCTTTTGAAGTGTATTCGGTTCATTTTGTCATATCAGACCAGGCCGATAATTTTTGAAACCAAAAAAAATAATAGTAGGATGAAACCCATTGGAAAAGGGAGAGAATTTACGGGCGATCTGAGGTCGGGAAGTGGAAGGGGGTGAGTTTTTAAGGGCAAAAAACGGTTTATCTCGATTTCCGGCAAAACTACAAGTCCTATAGAAAAAAGTTAAAGGGCAAAGTTGTAGGTAATAAAAAGATCTACAACTTTTGTATTTGCACTTTTTTCACATAACCTCGAAATTTATGTGAAATATTCAAATAACCAAGTTTTTGGTTTTTTGTTTTTACAAAAAATTTTTTTTTAAAATTTATTAAAAACACATTTTTACACCCTAATTTTCAATCGAAAATTCTCGCGTCAAAATATCTGCTTTTTTAAAAAAGTCGGTGGGCTTTTTGTTCATTGAAATCTCTATTTTCTATGGTCTTCTTTCTATAAATATTCTCAGAAAATGCAAAGAAAGATTTTTTTTAATTTAATAAAAATAATATATATATACCTATATATTAAATAAAAAAAAAATAAAAATTATTAAAAAAACATAAATAACAATGATTAAAAAAATATTTTTTTTAAACGTATAATTTTGAGCTATTTGTGTGTAAAAAAAATATACATTACTATGGTAAATACTAAATATTCTCAGAAAATGCAAAGAAAGATTTTTTTTAATTTAATAAAAATAATATATATATATACCTATATATTAAATAAAAAAAAAATCAAAATTATTAAAAAAACATAAATAACAATGATTAAAAAAATATTTTTTTTAAACGTATAATTTTGAGCTATTTGTGTGTAAAAATAATATACATTACTATGGTAAATACTAAATATTCTCAGAAAATGCAAAGAAAGATTTTTTTAAATTTAATATATAATATATAAATATATATTAAATATAAAAATAAAAAAAAATAATTAACAAACAAAATAATTAAATAATAAAAAAAAAATAAAAAATAAGTAATTAACATAATAAAATAAATAACATGTTCTGTAAGCCCAAGCTAATTAAAATCGGTTAATAAACAAAAAAGATAATGTATTTAATGTTGGAATAGAAATAATGGTATCTTTTAGGTTTGGGTTTGGATTTGGTGGAACAGGAAAAAAATCCAACAACAGGCAATTCGACAATTATGGGGAACCATTTGGCAAGAGCGATGTAATTACATGTTTGTTGGATGCCGATAAAGGAGAAGTAAAATTTAGCAAAAATGGTGTCGACTTAGGCACTGCTTTTACCATAGACAAGAAATTATTTTCTGACGGAATCTTCCCCGCTGTTGTTTTAAAGGTAATACTGCCTAATAAGTCTATCAGCGTCATTGACGTTTATAATTTTTTTTGATCATGTTTTTTTTATCATTTTAATCATTATGTTATTTGTTTTTTTAATAATTTTTATTTTTTTTCTATTTTTTTACTTTTATTATTACTTTTACTAATATGT
>CAXKVY010010859.1:0-38434 GCA_964058915.1 Tetropium fuscum
AACACTCATTTTGCAGAGCAGACTTATGAAGCTATTTTTAAGGTACAAAATTCCTTAAAACTGAAGACGTAAAATATTAAAACTGAAGACGTAGAAGTGTAATATTAAAACTGAAGCACATTAGACGGATTCCGAAGGAATGAGCCTATGCTTCCGCTGACAGTTACAGAAAATTTACGAATGTGTATTCGCTTACCTACAATCACGTGTCACATCAAATGTGCCAACATTTTTTCTTAAAACTTTACGTATTTCTAGCAAAAAATCAAGATATCTGCTCAAGGAATTGTAGAATCTGACAAAAGGGGCAAAAACACCACCCCAAAAGAAATCTGAGGAAACCAGGAACATTATAAGAGCACATATTAAGTCCCTACCTCTTTTCTCCTCACCCTACTGTCGGAGCACAACAAAAATAGGCTTATCAGAGAATAAGTTGTATCTAGACTATAGAGATCACTGCGGCGAACTTGGTGTGGAATCAGAAGAACAGTTTTAAAAAAAATTTTATTAACGAATCCAACATTGGGTTTCATCAAAATAGCAATTCCTCATCAGATGAAAACCAATTACTTTCCCATTAAACAGTAAAGTTTAGTATGACTAACTTCTAACGTGTTTGTTTGCCCATCACATTAACGTAGTAAAGGCTCTGCAATTTTGTTGCTGTCAGGATTCGGTCGATGTTCGGTCGGTTGTTAATAAAGGTTGATTAAAATCAGACTAATTACAAAAAATGGAACACAATTTCGTGAACTTTGTTATTATTTTATGTGGTTAGAACTATTATCTAGTTTTCTAGTTTTAGAGAATTTTATTAATTCAAAGTAATTGTGAAAAGTTCTAACTAACAAATTACGTGAAAAATTTGTCAAAAATATTGTCATATTTATGATACTTCACGTAGGCATAAGGATAAATTTAATTATAATAGCATTTAAAATTGCTTTTATGCGTTTTATGCTTGACCGAAAATCTTTAACCACGTTTTACTCAAAACAGAAATATGCGGCTAAGGACCATTCACCTCCAAGGCGACGATTTGCTCCTCTGGCTGCTATACCAGCTTCCATATGCCTAGGCATGCTTTCAATCAAATTTGTGATAGTGATTTGAGGGATATTGTCCCATTCTTCTGTAAGAGCAAACCTCAATTCATTCAGATTCTCTGGGTTGTGTCTAACACGTTGTCCCAATTCATCCCATAAATGCTCAATGGGATTAATATCAGGGCTTTTAGCGGGCCACGGCATACGATTAATTCCGACATCGTTTAAACATTGTGTTATCATCACTGCTGTATGCGGTCGTGCATTATCTTGCATTAAGAGGAATTCTTCACCAATGTAAGGTGCAAATGGGACAACATGTTCATTCAAGATCTCTATGTATCTAACTGCATTTAGAGATTGCCGTGGTGGAAACACAAATAATTCTGTACGGGCATCGCTGGTAATTCCACCCCATACCATTAGTGAACCACCGCCAAAACTCTCCCTTTCACTGAACATACCATCCTCGTATCTTTCCCCACGCCTTCTCCAAACCCTCCGACGCCCGTCTACTGATCTCAACGTGAATCTTGATTCGTCGGTGAATAAAACTTGAGACCATTGCAACTCATTCCAAACAAGATGAATTCGAGCAAAATCCAAACGAGCTACTCGATGTCGTCGAAGTAATCGCATTCCAATAGCAGGTCTTCTTGCGATAAAACCGAGACTCCTGAATCTCGGAAAAATTGTTCGATCTGACACAACTGTTCCTCGTGCGTTTCTTAAATTTCGGTTTGTGATCACAGCTGTTTGATAGGGAGTCCTCGATATTTGCAGACCAATAAATCGACCGTCAATATTTTGCATAATCCTGGAACTACCCGAACCTAGACGTCTGCTGTATTGGCCCGTTTCTCGGTAGCGCTGGATCGCTCTTCGGACAGTTGTTTCTGGTAGACCAACAATACGAGCTGCATATCTTTGACTCCTTCCATCTTCTACCGAAGCCACAACTCTAGCTAATTGAATTGGATTAATTTGTACTGGCTTTGTCTTTTAGAACGTTAACTGATTTTTTTTTCACGAGAATTTCAACTGAATCTTTTGACGATTCAGTGTTAACCGTTACCATAGCCTCCTTGTTAAATATCAAACTTAATAACACCGTTTCATCTAAAATGTCGCATCTTCGTTGCTAAAGGGGCTAGAGAGGTGATTCAAAAAAGAGAATATTGAAATAAGAATGGTAAACACCGTGGCCAACCTAAGAATTCAATACAAATAAAATTTCACTCCACAGCGGCATTCAAATTTCGTGTCAAAATCATAATTGGTTTTTCAAACGCTGTACATATTAAAAAATACATTTTTATGGAAAGCCAATTACAAAATAGTCATCCGCAGGAATCGCCCTTTCAAACAAAAGTAAATCAAAAGGTAGTATCAAAATCGATAGGCTGGTTTAAAAGTTATTGAACGTAAAATTTGGGACAAAATATAGGTGCGCCACTTTTTATGTCCGATAGTTTTTATATTATAAATATTTGGATGTCTTAATGTGATAAAAATAATGTTCATGTCAAGAAGGAGCAGATTCCAGAAAATCATAGCTATACTTAAAAACAAATGTCATTTACAGATAGGTATATATAATATCGCTTTTCTGTGGACTCATTGTAGTTACAGTTAAGCTGAAATGAGTTATTTGGATCAATGTAGCTGAGCTAAGCCACTTCTGTGGTGGGCCACCAAGCTCTTGATTTATTCACCCACCACACTCTTTTCAGAATATATATATATATATATATCTTTTTTGCTAACAGCTACGGATTTCTAGAAAATATTTTATTCTAAATATGCTTATCGATAGATACGCATATCTGCATGACAAGCAGAATGATTTAGTTCCAAACGGTCAAAGAACTTTTATTATATAAGTATCTCACACATTTTCCCTCCAAATCATTTATGCACAGGAATGATTTATAGGCACTTCGCCCATACTTTTAAGTATTATTTATGTTCTATGAAATAAAATAGATACCAATTTAGGTACAAATACAATAGACGGGTCGTCAGGGTCTTTTTTTGTAATAAAGTTTTTTTTCTACCGCTTCTTTTTTTGTTTAACAAGCGATTTATTGAAAATACCCCCTTTAATCCCCTCCGATTCGGAACATATTGTTCAAATAATTGAAAGAGGAAATTTTTGCGTTTTTTTAAATATCTCCGAAAATACACTGGCGGACAAAATTAACGCTACACAAAAATTTTGTCCAACTTACATACACGGAATACATTATTTTTTAGTGAATTCACTCAACTTTTTAAATTTGTTGTTTAATGAAAAAATTACATACATACAGGCTGTACCAATGACGATAGTTTTTTCTCAAACATTGAAACACTAAGGGACATATGAGACACAAATACTGTAAACCATCGTTGATTATTGCATAGCCTAATGCTTTCGTAACATTTCCTTTTTTTATTCGCTTTGATAACATAGAATGGAATAGAAAAAGTTTATTTACAGTAATATAAAAACACAAGTATAACAAAAGAATGTATATATAAAAGTATTCCGCTGTAAAATAAACTTAGGTACTTCAAATTAGCGCAAAAGCACTGTCCATGAAATTTGAACAAACAAATATAAACATTATAAAGCATATAAAAATACAATAGACATATAAATGAACACTGATTTAAATATTATGTTGTAAAATACATGCAAAAGTACATTTTGAATAAAAGGTCTTGTCAAAATATAATACACAATGACAGAGTGTTAAAAATATAAAATATATAGGTATAGTAGACATTGAGCTCCTTAAAAAAAAACGTAAAAGTAAGGAACGTTCAGGTAAGTAGGTAGGTAAGTAATATTTTACGTCAAATTTGTATTGTTATAACATACATATACATGAGGGCAAATAAGGTCCTAAGTTAACTCAAATTAACATTTAAAACATGGTATTGAATAATGGTTTTGGGTTGACAGCGTTGTGTATATAATGTCTGGGCTTGTTTAATACGAGCCCCTTCCCATTTCAGTTGGCCCACCTAGGGATTAGTCAGAAATTTCATCTTATGGAGCAAAAGTAGAAGAAGAAATATACGACATGAACTTCCAAATTTATTTATTCTTTTGACAACTTCTTGTAACCACAAAAATACATCTTAGGTGACTGAGACTGATAACTAACACAAAATGAGAATAAAAAGAAATAAATGTGAACAAATACGTTAAATTTATTAAACAACAATTTTATACCTTACCACTGGGTAACATCACCTTTATTTTTTATTACAGCCGAAATTCGTTGGGGCATAGTATTAACCAAGCCTTGGCATAATTCTGGTGTAAAAGAATCCCATATTTCCTGAAGCCTTTGCTTCAGTTCAGGGATTGTTCGAGCAGGGTATTTCCGTAGCACCTTTTTCATCTCGTGCCACAAAGTTTCAATGGGTGATAGATCCGGACTACTAGAAACCCATTCCAAAAGTGGTATAACATAGTCCTCCATCCATTTTAAACTTCGTTTTGAGGTGTGGCATGCTGCGCCGTCCTGCTGAAACATAAATTCTTGGCCTGATGTCAAACACTCTTCCATGACCAGTAAAAGTGATTTTTCTAAAATGGCCAAATATTTGTTTGTATCCACGTTTCCGAAAATAAAATGGAGTTTTCCTACTCCTTTTGATGACATGCTTCCCCACACCATGACGGATGCAGGAAATTTTACTTTTCTTTTAAGACAGTCAGCTTCATTTTTTTTGCGAATAACTCTACTTCGACTATCTCACTTTTAATTTTTCTAGTTCATTTTTTTTATTAAAAAACTTACCTTGTAAGTCCCAAATCATAATTTGTGAGCCTTTCTGTGAGTTGTTGATCTTGAAATACGTCTTCCAACGGCATCACTCCACAGAACACTTAACTCGAGGTAATTGGCACGTTTGTTTTTCTGGATAATTCTTCTTTACGCTCTTCTATCACAATCTATAATCTTGCTTTTTTTTACATATCGGGGCTTTGCAGCGACTGAACTCGTTCTTTTATATCTTCTAACTATATTTCTTACACTATACCGCGATAATTCTAATAAATTTGCAATTTCCGAGTTTGACTTTCCACAATTGAATAATTTAATAATAAGTGAACGAATTTTGTCATCCACAACCTTACCTCTGTCCATTTTTGAAGAACTACTACTTTGAATTTTTTGAACAACTACTTTGAATCTGTATCAAATGAAGTGACACAGGAGACATGTACCGCTTTGTTACTTTACTATTTAAAAAGTTAAAATTTTCAACTTTAGGAGAGTTGTATATTATATAATTGTCCTTTTTTTGAGCATATCAAACATTTCCTTAAACTTCCGGTTTAAGCGGAAGTGACGAAAACTTTGTTATTTTAAATGATACCCTGTATATTTTTTTTGCCCATCTGATTCGTCTTTAAATTCTCTTTTCAACCATGTGTCGCACCATGACATTTGTTTTTAAACTGACAGTTCATAATCATTTTATTTTATTAAGAATAAGTGGCCATGATGTGAACCTTGGCAGATATTGATGCTTAGTGTGCCGTGATATCGAAAGACTTCTGGTACGCAACTTTGTGTCTCATATTTTTTTGGGCATAATCAGTAGCTTAGTAAAAACTAAGATAGGAACTCCATTTTTTTATTTGACCTACTTAAGAAATACTTATTTATCTTTTATTTTCGACCATTACAATTGCTGTACCTATCCCATTTTGCTTTCTTCATTAAAATTAGTATCGATAATTATTGCATAGTAATGAACATTGTTACTACCTACTGTAACAAAAATATTTAGTTAGGCAGGCGGTGGAAACAAAATAAAAGAAGGTAAAAGGCCTGCCTAACTAAATATTTTTGTTACAGTAGGCAGTAACAATTTTCATTACTATGCAATAATTATCGATACTAATTTTAATGAAGAAAGCAAAATGGGATAGGTACAGCAATTGTAAATAAAAGATAAATAAGTATTTCTTAAGTAGGTCAAATAAAAAATGGAGTTCTTATCTTAGTTTTTATAATATCGTTGGTTGTTTAGAGATTTTTTCATTTAAATAAGAAAGATCTAGTTAGTCTGTTCAGCTACTGATTATGCCCAAAAAAATATGAGACACAAAGTTGCGTACCAGAAGTCTTTCGATATCACGGCACACTAAGCATCAATATCTGCCAAGGTTCATATCATGGCCACCTTGCTTAATACAATAAAATGATTATGAACTGTCAGTTTAAAAACAAATGTCATGGTGCGACACATGGTTGAAAAGAGAATTTAAAGACGAATCAGATGGGCAAAAATATACAAAATATACAGGGTACCATTTAAAATAACAAAGTTTACGTCCCTTCCGCTTAAACCGGCAGTTTATGGAAATGTTTGATATACTCAAAAAAAGGACAATAATGAAATATACAACTCTCCCAAAGTTGAAAATTTTAACTTTTCAAATAGTAAAGTTACAGAGCGTTACATGTGTCCTGTGTCACCCGGTATATTGTTTACTTTTTGTTTTAAATCTGTTAATAGTATGTATGTCTGTTAGTGTTTTAGGGAGAAAATTATAGGCCCGTATACTTGTGAAGTACCGTTGACCAAATGTAGTTCTTGTTTTTTTGTTTCTTAATTTATTGTTAGTTCTATTTCTAGTGATCACTGTGGAACTGTTAGCTGAACTTGTTTGCCACTGATACAGTATGCAATCAAAGCAATATAAGAATATCCATTACACGTGCATCTCTAAACAACCTATCTGATGGATATGTTCTATCTTTATCAAGTGCTATTTTGAGTCGTATAGTCTTTTTTTGGAGTACATTTAGTGGGTTAAGATATGAGTCTAGTACACCACCCCATCCTAAGATACCGTACCTTAGATGCGATTCAACAAGTGAGTGATATAGTATTTTAAGCTGTTTCCATTGTAAAATGTTTTTTAAATATTTAAATCGGTATATTAATTTCCTTATATTTTTTTGGACATAATTTATATGAGAATCCCATTTCAGCCTTAAGTCAATCATGATGCCGAGGTATTTTACTTCCATAGTTGGAGCCACCGTGAACTTGGTGTCTACGTTGAGCGTATTAAATGTTGGTATTTTGCTTCCTCTTAGATAAAATGGTAAGTCATTTGTTTTATTTATGTTTAGCGTTAGATGTTTTTTGTTTAAGTAACTCTTTATGGTCTTCAAATCCCTTTCTACTATATTTCTTAAACTTTCCCAATTAGCGGACTTACACAAGAGAACAGTATCGTCCGCGTAACTAATAATAGTACTTGAGGTTTGCAAGTTAAATACTGAATTGATGTATATAATAAATAGTACCGGACCTAATACTGTTCCCTGAGGTATGCCGCACTCAAATATTTCTGATCTACTTCTTTTACTATTTATTTCTGTGTATTGACGTCTATTACTTAGGTAAGATTTCAAAAGATTTATAGCGTTATTTCTGAACCCATAATTCTCTAAAGTTGTCAATAGTTCCGAATGGCATACTGTATTAAACGCTTTCTTTAGGTCTAAGAATACACCTACACATTTTTGTTGGTTATCAAGGGCATTATATATAAACTTTACCATATGGGATATTGCATCTTGAGTACTTTTATTTTTTCGAAAACCAAACTGAAAATTTTATAGTAGTTTTTGCTTTTCTACGTAACTAATTATTCGTGCTTTAAGTACTTTTTCAAAAATCTTGGCAAAATTTGTTTATGGCCACTTTTGTATATGGGTTTTACAACAGCTACTTTAAATTCAGGTGGGCATATTCCTTCAGAAATGCATCTTTTTATTATTTGAGCTAATGGTTCCACAATGAACGTAGAAATTTGCTTTAATGTAGCTGTTGTAATGCCATCTATACCCGGCGATTTGCCATTTTTCATTTCACTAATAATTTTTTCAATTTCTTGACTGTTAGTTGGATACAAAAAAATTGATCTAATATGTTTGTTTTCAGGTACTGTTTCTAAACGGGTTCGACTTGTTCTGCAAGTGTTTTACCAATGGTACTAAAGAAAGTGTTAAACATATTCGCTTTTTCGTAATCATCTGTCACCAGTATGTCATTTTCATCTCTTAGCTGTTGAATAATATTAGTTTTATTTTTAGAAAATCCACAGTACTCATTGGTGACTTGCCATAAATTTTTTGAACAATTTCGATTACTTTCAATTTTATCTTTGTAGTATTTATTTTTTTGTTTTTTTATTGATTTTTTAACGTCATTGCATAAAGTTTTATATTGATTTCTTAGTTGGTCATTTGCAGGGTCTTTTTTTGTTTGATTATACATAGCATCTCTTTTATTCATTAGTTTTATAATAGCACTAGTTATCCACATATTTCGTTTTTTATTTTTATGTTTTTATTTAACTAAGTTTGTGCATATCTCTATTTTGTTTTTTTATTATATTAATTAGTGTTTTACCAAGTCCCCTATATTATGTTGTTTTATTTCATCCCAATTTATATTCCGAAGTTCCCTTTTTAGTTTATTGTAATTGATATATTTAATATATTTACTTTCAAGTGATTTTTCAATATCATGATTGTTTAATGTTATTTGAGAAGCTATTGTAAAGTGATCAGTAATGCGAGTCTGTATTATACATGGTATTGTCATTTCTTCGATGTTATTTTTTGTTGATTTTATTTTATAAATATATGGCTAAACAGCTTTTACTGTTATTTACATTACGAGTTATTTCGTTGATATACGATTTATATCCATGACTATACATGACATTCAAATACTCATGGGAAATAGCCTCAGAAGGATTATGACAATATGATATATGACAATATTCATATCACCAATAATTAAATTATAATCTGAGTTACTTTCATTTCATTCTAGGTAATTATCTAAGCATTCTACAAATTCCTTAGAATTAGTTGCTGGAGATCTATAAGTAATTAACAAAGAAATAGTATTTTTGTAAAAGTTTGATATCTCCATTTTTAATGAAAATATAGAGATTTTAATCATGTTTTCAAGTTTATCAAAGCTGTGGCCTCTGGTAAAAGATTTGGGAGAAAATTAAAGTAGGCTTAGAGTAAAAACAATGAAAATTAATAGGTTGTCAAAACGTTGATATACAGAATTTATGTTTTGAATATGTAACAAGGCAGAAGAAATCTTAACCATGATGATTGTGTTAAAGCAGTGACATTAATAAATGAAGGGTTGAGTATGCGGGTAGTAGCTGATAGACTAGGAGTTTCTGTTTCAACCATATCAAGAGTCGTACAGCGATTTCGAGAAACATAGAATTACGACAGGCGGCAAGGACAAGGAAGACCTCGTGTTACGACAGCGATTCAAGATCGTTTTATTAGAGTTCGCGCTCTGCGAGAACGATTTGTTACCAGCACAAACCTTCAGGCAGAGCTAAGTGCCGTCCATGATGTTGAAGTTAGTGCTAAGATAATAATAAGAAGACTCAAAGAAAGTAATCTTCATATACGAATTCCAGCTACAGGACCCACTCTTAATGCAGAGCACAGAAGAGCTAGGTTACAATTTGCTAGGGAGCATTTAGAGTGGAATATTGAATACTGGGGAAGAGTGCTATTTATTGATGAATCTAGGTTTTGCCTCTACAGTTCTGATCGTCGACAAAGAGTTATAATATTAATAGTTTAGTATAATATTAATTTAGTGTAATATTAAGTTTAGCAAATTTGAGTACCGATAAAATGGATAACTGATAACTGCAATAAGCTCCCTGAATAGTATTTATTGAAATTGACTATTGTATAATTAATTTAATTGACAACTGCATCCGATCCCAAGGGAAGCAATGCTTCCCTTGCTTCCATGGAGAACACTGATATATAGATATGTCAGGTATCAGTGTATGACTGACATGAGCGATAATGTAATTCCCTCCTCGCACAGATTCTGGGTGTGGGCTACCCCTCATCCGGCATTGGTTTGCATGCTAAACGATTTGTCAAAGTTGGCAGGTTATTACTGAAGTTTCTGCAGGACATTTCTTTCACTTACAGCATTGCTATTAAACTTCATGCAAATGAAAGACAATCCCAAGTTTTTCTTTAGTTGGAGTTGTGCTTTATTAATTTAAGTTTTATTCTTTCATTATTTTATTGCAATTCTCAAACATACCTACATACCTTCTCAATTACTTAATTACGCAATCACAATTACTTACCAATTGATTTTGTTTTGATCCGTGGTCCATACTTTCGTCAATATATCTATTCGGCCCCTACAAAACAATATTACCCATGTCTATTCTTAAGTTGGTCTCTAAAACTATGTAAGTATAGAACTAATGTTCCATACTTACAACGTACATCATGTACAGGGTAAGTCTCTTAAGATTGACCCCCCCTTATCTCACTTATCCTTTGGCGATTTAACTCATTCAAAAAAGGAGTGGACGCGGTTTTTGATGAATTTTTATAATCTGAGCACGGATATTAAAAATCTCGTAAGATATACAGGGTGGAAAATAAAACATGATTTTTTTAAATGGAACACCCCCGTATATTTTTATACCAAAATAATGTCCTTAATTTTCTGAATAAAACAATATCTAATTGTTATATAATCACTCCACCTGTTCGTGAGATATTACTAAAAATTTATCACATTACGGGTGTCAATTATAAAACAAAAAACATATCAAGATACCTCTGGAAACAATGCCATTTATTGAGATAATAAATGAATAATATATAGGTGACAATAACAGTAACGAGTAATAACAATAAACAACATAAAACAAATAAAAGTCAATATTAATACAGTAACACAATAGAGTAACACAATTTTATTTATTTACACGTAACGTAATTAAATATTTTTACCACCACCATTCTGAATACACATTTGGCATCGCTTTATAAAATTGCTTCTCACCCTTTGAAATATATCATTTTGGTTTAATTCCTCAATTTTTACACGTATGCATTCTTTCATATTCATATTATTCATAACTCATTCATATTATTAAAAACCCCAGTTTCGTATATATCTTGTTTTATCGTACCCCAGAGAAAAAATCCATAGGTGTTAAGTCCAGACTTTTAGCGGGCCAAACACCGTGCCTTCCTATCCAAATAGGATATTTTCTGTTTAGGTATACGGTGACGTTCCTTGCAGAGTGTGGTGGTGCTCCATCCTGCTGCCAAATAACAGATCTGTTGTCCACTAAATTAATATTATCTAAATAATTTTCAACTGGATGTTGAAGAATATCCACATAACGTTGTGCATTTAGGGGCCCATTTATAAATACAGGACCTACTATAGCATCCTTGTGGATGCCACACCACACGTTTACAGTTTGGTATCCTTGTTTTTTTATTTTTTTTACAATATGTGGATTTTTCGCTGCTCAGTAATGTGCATTTTTTCTGTTAAAAATTCCCGCAGTAGAAAAACTGCTTTCGTCAGTCCAAAAGACATGACTTAGAAACTCATCATCTTCCTCTATTCTATCAAGTATGTCTCTACAGAAGGTTAACCTGTCTCGAAGGTTGATGTCGTCTAAATATTGAACGGGCAAAATACTATATGGTTTAAAATTATGGCGATGTAATATTTTTATCACACTTCTTTGTGATATATCCAATTCTATTGCTGCGGCATTAGATGACTTGAATGGATTTTCAGCAAAATATAATAACGCGTTGAGTTCTGTGTCTTCTCCTGTTTTTGTTCCTCGCCTTTCCCTTTTCTTGTCTCTCAGTGATTCGGTATTCTTAAACTTTGCATAAATGTTTTTAAAACTATTTTTGAAAGACGGTAGCCTTTCTCGAAATAACCTAACATACTCCCTCCGAGCAAGAGACTTATTCTTGTTGCACTGAATATAAATTTCAAGTATCTCTTTTCGCTCTTCCAATGATATACCATTTTCAAAATGCTTCTTTACGAACACTACGTATTTTTTACGCTAATATCTAAGAGAGTGAACTACTATCTCACAAAAAACTGGATGACATCTGTCAACAAATAAATAATGCAAATATGCATTGTTTCCAGAGGTATCTTGATGTTCTTATTTTATAATTGACACCCGTAATGTGATAAGTTTTTAGTAATATCTCACGAACAGGTGGAGTGAGTATATAACAATTACACATTTTTGGATTCAGAAAATTAAGGACATTATTTTGGTCTAAAAATATACCGGGTGTTCCATTTGAAAAATCATGTTTTGTTTTCCACCCTCTATATTTTACGAGATTTTTAATATCTGTTCTCAGATTATAAAAATTCATCAAAAACCGTGTCCACTCCTTTTTTGAATGAGTTAAATCGGCAAAAGTTAAGTGAGATAAGGGGGGTGTCAATCTTAAGAGACTTACCCGGTACCTATACAGTTTTCCTAACTATCTTACCAAATCGTTGTCTGGTTCCTCTTAAATTAAATTAAAAAATTTAAAAAAAGTTAAATCTGGAGCTAAATCATTCTAGAATTTACGTAGTGGAACATAATGTGGCATCATTACAAGAGTTGAGATTTAGTAGAGTCTTTATTATCTAATATAGAAACTTAGATTTATCTGAACCTTTTTGAACCTACCATCCTTCATAGTAGCATGTAATATGCCTCATATACCGCACCCGTGGCTGAGTTTGCCTTTGGACCTGACCCACGTCACCTTGAACATTTTGGTTCAGCATTAACGCGCAAATAAAGTGAAAATGCAGACTGAAATTAAATTACAGACATTTGTATTCACTGGATATTCAAATCCAAGTGTGACAAACATAAAATAATAATGTCAACGTTCAGTTCCTGTGTTCACTAACATAGTCGAGATATAAATAGCTTCATTGCACGCAAGCGGAATTTTATCTGAATTTCCTCCAAATTTCCATCCGTGCCTACGTTTCTAGTAAGCGTTTTATATCTCCTTGTTCGCTTAGGAATTTGTAAATAGTGCAGTACTCTGAAAGTATATCAAACATTGATAATGGTAAACTTTTTCAAAAAATTGTCTATCTTTAATATCTGAAAGAGAGCTCATATTTCTTTCGTAAAAGTAGTAGCAATCCTGAAGGTTTAAAATTTGGCAGATATGTTAACTTACATTAATAATGATTATATACAGTTAGTTTTGTGACATCATTACACATCTTGACACTTCCTTGTTAGGGGAGCTAGGGTCATTTGCAGAGTATTTATTCGTATTTAATTTTTTTAAGTACCAGAATCCTTTCTGTCTGCTAATATTATTCTTATATCTACCCTTACTGATTAGTATTTTATTTTCAGTATTTTCTAGATATTACAAGTCGCGTAAATGAATCCTTTTCCTCAGAGATCCTCAAGAACAACTTCGAGTTTGATGTTTTTTTTTTTAAATTTAATTTTTTATATTATTTAGAATCAGAAACCTTTTCGGGCGAGGAAGGCATTATTTATATTGTTTAAAAATTATTTATATTGTATTTATGATATTTTTATAATAAAATCAGTTTTGTCTTTATTTTTTCCTAAGAAGTTCTTCATATATTATATTAATTTTAGTAAAAAAAATAGATGTTAAAAGAAAGTTTTGAACAATATTTCGATATTTACAGTGAGTAATGATATATATATATATATATATATATATATATATATATATATATATATATATATATATATATATATATATATATATATATATATATATATATATATATATATATATATATATATATATATATATATATATATATATATATATATATATATATATATATATATATATATATATTAGTTTTGAAATTCTTTGCTATTCATATTTATTTTGTGAAAAGTAATCTTGGGTTTGTAGCATTTCATTACATAGAAATAAGCAAATAGACGAATAAGAAGGAAAACACACTTACCAGTGCTATATCTGGACACACATACGGAAATGAACCACTATACACACGAAAACGAACCACTTAGAAGTTGTACAAGTTCTTTCACCCTTCTTGAGGATCTTCAGAGCAGTATACGATTTATTTCATTGATCATTTATACTTGAATTTAAAATATTAATACTCCAACACTTGCAGTGACGTTTTATGACATTAGTTTTTGACGGAACTCATTCTTAGAATACACAAACCTAGTCTACTATTTATGTTTGTTCTATTTGAACATATTATATTCTATTTGAACATAATATTTTAAATTCAAGTATAAATGATCAATGAAATAAATCGTATACTGCTCTGAAGATCCTCAAGAAAGGTGAAAGAACTTGTACAACTTCTAAGTGGTTCGTTTTCGTATGTATAGTGGTTCATTTCCGTATGTGTGTCCAGATATAGCACTGGTAATATATATATATATATATATATATATATATATATATATATATATATATATATATATATATATATATATATATGTATGTATTGTGAAGTTTGGTATACTACGAATATTATCAATACCCCACGTTGTGGAGATAATTGTGATAAATGGATATATGAATACATAATATGCCCCACGTTGGGCGCCAATTGTGAAGTTTTATTAATAGATACAATATATGGATAAGATTTGTGTATAAGTTATGCGGTGAAAGCACAGAGTATGAACACCTGACAAGTCTGCTATACAGTCACGATCTCGATACTACTGCTAAATTTCCCTAGGCGCCAGTTCTTTGAACATTTATGTTTATTAAATATAAATTCACTGCTGAGCTTGAGTCCTCTATAATCCAGGAGGTGAAGTTCAACTAGGTTGCTTGGAATATTGAAACTAATTTGTTTGCAAATGATTCCTGATAAATCTTATAGAGACTGACATGTTTAAAGTTATTTAATGATATCAGGTTATTTTCCCACTCTTACATGAGAGTAATGATAACTCATAAATATAGAAGCTTGGTTGTTTTATTAACAAAAGGAAAGTAAATATGTCTATAAGGCAGGAAATTTAACACACAAAATGAAATATGTTGTTGCAAATATTGAAAAGTAGCAGCATGCTTAAGTGCATACATATATATATATATATATATATATATATATATATATATATATATATATATATATATATATATATATATATATATATATATATATATATATATATATATATATATATATATATATATATATATATATATATATATGTATATATATATATATATATATATATATATATATATATATATATATATATATATATATATATATATATATATATATATATATATATATATATATATATGTATATATATATATATATATATATATATATATATATATATATATATATATATATATATATATATATATATATATATATATATATATATATATATATATATATATATATATATATATATATAATCCTTTCAGTTTCGAAGCACCACAATTTTATTTAAACCGAACTTCACTTTGTTTATTTTTATTTTCACCACACTCATTCCATCTGTCGGAATCACCATATATCAGAAGAACCTCGTACTACCAATTAGAAAACTGCTTATCCTGGTTCACGATGCTGCCATCTATCGGAATCACCTTCTCTATGGGTACTCGCTACTTTTGACCGTAACTTCTAGGTAGGTATCAATTTAACACGGAAAATTTGAATAACCTTTATCCTCTGCTTACTTTATTTTCTTGGAATGATTTCTCCTCCTTTTCCTTCCTCGTACACACTATTTTCGCCTCGTACACTCTCCCTGGAGACGCCGTGCTTGAAATAACTTATTGCCAAGTCAGAACACTATAAATCTTTATAATTTTCTTCTCTACTTGTTCACCCGTTGATAACTGAATACTGTAGCACAAATTTTCTTATTTTACTATTATCTAACTAATTATAATTTATAATTTTTTACAGACACATAAGCGTAGCTGCCGCTTGTTATAGGACGCTATTGCAACTCTCCAGTTTGTTACTCGTTTCTACGGAAGTTTATCCATCTGAAACAATCGAAGTTCCTTGACAACGAGTGTTATGTTATGTTACTCTCATATAATGTGACCAATCATATTGCAGAAAATTATTTAATTTATTTAGTTTACCTTAAATATTGTTGAATTTTGGTTTAAACAGTTTAATTCTCCATTCTACATAGATTTCACACATTATATTCACTTTCCACAAATCAGTTTCAATGTTCACAATACAGTGACCTGTACCCATCTGTACCTCAAACGTTTTGCTTCAGAATTATTAATCCTGAACCCCTATTCTGACGTGACGCTTTTACAATTTTACGTCCAAATATACCGAGTTTATGTTAGTGTGATATACCATAATGTTTGTTAGGATTTGTCTCTTCCGATTAAGTTGGATTTAGAATTTTGCGCCCATAAATGACTTCAATATTATTTAATTTACATACTGGCCAATCAGATGATTTCTCGTACATCGTCTGTGCGATGTGTAGAGATGCTTGCGCTCGCGACTGATACTAGAGTTGGGACTTTATAGATTGAATCTCAGTACACGTATTACTTTATAATTTAACGTGTTTATTGTGTTTTACATCTATATTTAGGCTCTGGATATTCGTTTATCTCAATATATATATATATATATATATATATATATATATATATATATATATATATATATATATATATATATATATATATATATATATATATATATATATATATATATATATATATATATATATATATATATATATATATATATATATATATATATATATATATATATATATATATTGTGCATATTGTGCAAAGAAATCTTGGGTTTGTAGCAATTCATTACATAGAGAAATAAGCAAATAGATGAATAATAAGGAAGAGACTTACCACATTCTTTCACCTTCATTGATGTACGATTTGTTTTTTTGTGAAGCAGCTCCACAACGCTGAAATATTCAGTAAGCATCTTCGCCTGGTAGCGCCTACCAGCAACAACAACGCCGTCCGGTAAAGTGGTAACAAGTAGTGACAAGTGCGGATAGTAAAGTGACGAGTAACGGAACAATAGTGATCGTGGTCGCTCAAAAGTCGGTATCAGTGTATTCACTGATACCGACTTTTGGGCGACCTAGGTGGAACTATTGTTCAAACTAGTTTTCTACCCACGCAAACTCTGGGCAGATAGCTTCGATTTCGGGCTCACGCAAACTCTGAGCCTGAAGATCCCCGTTTCTGCTCACGTAAACTCTGGGCAGGAATATTCCCGTTTTCTACCCACGCAAACTCTGGGCAAAAAGCTTCTGTTTGCGGCTCACGCAAATTCTGAGTCGGAAGGCCGCCGTTCCTATCCTATCCACGCAAACTCTGGACAGGAAGTTTCACCCGTTCGACCCACGCAAATTCTGGGCCGAAAAAAAAAGAAAAACTATTCACTCGTACGCACGACAGTCGCGCTAAATGAGTACTGTAAGTACTGAAATGCACTGCGTTCCTAAACTCTATTACACTGTATTATCGTCATCTGTATGCCCGTAATCGTATTGCTATTGCTTTTTCCCCGCACGATATCATAACGCCGTTTTTTGCTTAACTCGCCGCCATTTTCGGTCCTCGTAGTGACTAGGGCCATTAAAGGTCCCTAAGATCATATTTTCGCATGCCAACATGCTATTCATCATGCTTGCACACGCCGTTTAACCACGCTTGTATATAAACCTGTATATCCTGTAAAAATGTATATAAACCTGTTGGACCTAGATTGAGAATAAACCTGTTGTAACCGTACATCTGTGTATTCTTTAATATAGGGTAATTAAAGGCCTATCTGTGGAACACGTGACCCCTGGAGTTCTGCCCGTCTTCACTCAACTATCCAAGGCCCTTAGAGAACCGCCTATAGGGAAAAATGGTATGTCTGACCTATAAACTGACAGTGGCGCTCGAGATAAAACTAGGCACTGAACCAGAACGAGAGCGTCACACACTCAAGAGTACAACTCTTCGAAATGGCAATTTATGATTACTCTATCGTTTGTATCCAGAAGGTACTAATAGTTCTCATCTAGTAACAAATCGTAAAACGGAAAAGAACGAAACTTTGATTCTAAAATCCAGAGAGATTTAAACTTTGTGGAGAGCTCTCCGAAAATTCAACCGATATAGCACAATTTGCTTTTGTGTAAATAGGTTAACTGCTTTTATTGTTGCTTTTTCCCCGCGTAGCATATTGTTTCATTGTTGCTTTTTTCCCAAGTAGCATACTGATTTTCTTATGGCATTCTCCCCACGCAAGCACGGCAGATATATTTGCTTACTTAGAACTTAAAACTGTTGCCGCCTCTATTAACCGCTGTTACTGTTGCTTGCTATAAAATCTTTAACACTTGCTTGCTTTGAAAACATTTTAACTACATCTCACCATAAAATATAACCGATTCATAAACAGAGAGGTATGGACATAAACTGTACAGAGAAGCATGTAAATAGAGTTATGTAGATAGATATACATAGTATTGACCTTCAAACTTTAATCAGTTAGAACAAACTGTTAAACCAATAGTGTGTCTCACTGTAGAAGGTAGTAACCCTATTCCCTGTAGATCACGTGACCTCTTGCCCCTTCCGATCTCCAACTTGAAGCTATCAAGGCCGTCTTTGGGCTAACGTGGTAACTGTACATGAAAAAAACACTGTTTGGCGCTCGAAATATTACCGACGACAGGGAAAGAGCGTCACATTAGAAATAGAACATCAATATACATATTGAATTAGGCACGTTCTTGTTAACACTTTTACCGAGTTTTGCATTTTGGGTAGGGCAAAATGTTATTTTTTTGAAGTCTAATGTGATTCTTGTGAGTATAAAACTCCAAATGAAGTCGACACCCAACCAACAAATTCGGACTGGCAAACCGCCAACCAAATTGTAAGTGAAGACAGAATCAAATGGGCAATACAGAGCTTCTCCCCATTCAAATCGCCGGTCATCGACGGCATATATCCAGCACTACTTCAGTGGGGCCTGGATAAACTACTGCCGCACCTGGTTGGGATGTTTAGGATGTACTTAGCACACCTCTATATCCCAATGACATAGAGAGAAGTAAAAGTATTGTTCATACCAAAAGCAGGGAGGATGGACTATTCCACCCCCAAAGCATACCGTCCTATTAGTATAACTTCATTTCTACTGAAGACAATGGAGAAGCTATGTGAGCGATATCTGAGGGATGTAACATTGACTAACAATCCGGTGCACCCCAACCAACATGCATACACGCCAGGAAAATCCACCGATACTGCCCTCCATGTGGTAGCAAGTCGGATTGAGAAATCCCTGGATCATAAGGAATCCACCCTGGGTGTCTTCATAGATATAGAGGGTGCGTTTGACAAGACCACCTTTCCTAAAATCACAGCGGCCCTAACACATAGGAACGTTCCTAATACTGTGAGCAGCTGGATATCCAACATGCTCTCTAAAAGAGCAGTACAAATCAGTGCAGGAGACACTGTCATAAGAGGACTGGTTGCGAAAGGCTGTCCGCAGGGAGGTGTTTTATCACCACTGCTATGGAATCTGGTTCTTGACAGCCTCCTAAACCACCTCAACGTGGAAGGATTCTACACAATTGCATACGCAGATGACTTAACGATACTGCTTAATGGAAAATTCGAAGGAGCTCTCTGTCAAAGAATGCAGATGGCCCTAAGAATAATCGAAAATTGGTGTGAGGAGTATGCCCTATCCGTCAACCCCAGGAAGACGGAAATGGTACTCTTTACAAGGAAAAGAAAACTGGAGCCAATGAGAGTACCTGTTCTCCTAAACACAGCACTAAATCTTGCACCACAGGTGAAATACTTGGGGGTAACTTTCGATGCTAAATTAAACTGGAATCTTCACCTCGAAAGAAGAATAAATAAGGCCTACATATCATACGAGCAGTGTCGCAGGACAGTAGGGAAAACCTGGGGAATGAAACCCAGGGTGGTCCTGTGGATTTACACTGCAATCATAAAACCAATGTTGGCCTATGGAGCTGTTGTCTGGTGGCCCAAGAGTCAACAAATAACAGCAAAACTCAAGCTAGGCCAGGTACAAAGAGTTGCCTGTCTGAGCATAACCGGAGCCATGCGAACAACATCAACGAGAGCAATGGAGATAATGCTGTGTCTTCCACCACTAGACCTACATCTAGAAGAAGTGGCTCTGACTACCATGACTCGCCTTAAATCTGTTGGCATACTACCAAATGCAAGCTGTGGCCAAACCAGAAGCCGCCTGTCGACTGAGGCTGTCAGAAAGATACCCCTTTTACAGGCATGTGCAGATGGTATTCCGCCTCGGCTTGTCTTTGATAAACCTTACACCATACATACTACTGGTGAAGACGAGGCCGGCGTTGAAGGTGTAAACTATGTCTTCACGGACGGATCAAAGAAAAAGGATGGAGCAGGCTGTGGTATATATTCCAGGAATCTGCGCCTCCGATGCAGCTGGACTATGGATAAAAATGCCAGTGTAGTACAAACAGAACTCGCTGGTATAACCATAGCCGCACAAGAGATTGCTCGCAGAGAAATAACGGGCAAGACAATAAGAATCTACACAGATAGTAGACAATCACTACTGGCCCTGAAAAATTATAAAATAACTAAAGGATCAACATGGGAATGTCACCAAGCACTTGTGAGAGCATGTCAGATGAATAACATCTGCCTGTGCTGGGTCAAAGGACACTCACAATGCAACGGCAATATAGAAGCTGACAAACTGGCCAAGAAGGCAGCCAACCTGAGTATCCTTGGGCCTGGTCCTTCAAGTACGCTACCAGTTGCAGCGAAACTTCAATTAATAAAGGAAAACACCCACATAAAGTTTAAGACGGATGAAACAAGTAGCTGTCAGCTGGCCAGAAATCTCTTGAGATATCCCAGCGAAGAGACGGCGAGGAATTATCTGGCAATGTCCAGGGGTAAACTGCGATTTGTTACAGGAATCCTAACCGGACACTGCCGGGTAAGGAAACACCTCTATAACATGAGACAAAGTGACACACCCATCTGCAGAGGATGTGAACAAGAAGATGAAACGATCGAGCATGTACTTTGCGAATGTCCCGCCGTGTCATCCACCAGAGAATCCATATTGGGGGAACGTTGGCCTTCTATGGCCAATTTGAGGGAAATGCCCCTGGGCAACATCATCACCTTTTGTACAACATTGGGCTGGTCGATGACCTAGGGAGACATTTCCCTCACGGAGGAAGCACAAGGGGCCCCATGGGGCCTAAGTGCAGCGGATCTCGATCCGCACTCCGGACATATTCCAGATTCCAGATCCAGAGTATAAAACTCGGGTTTCGGGGTTAACACTTTGACTGCCATGCCGAATTCAGATGAAGATCCTCTGACGCCGTGATACTTTTTTTCAGTAATGTTTTTAAAATACTCTTTTTTGTGACTAGTTACATTCAGTTTTTTTTACTTTGTTTATTTTATGCCTTTTTGCCTAGTGTACAAAAAATATACACGTGGCGTGGAGGTGAAGAAAATGTTTCTACGCCACGTGTATACAGAAATATACACGGTTTATGCAGGCTGAATCCTGTCTAATTTGGTAGAAATATCGCACGCTTTATGAATACTTACCAGTTTTACATATATTGTGGTACAGTGCACATGGTAAAGTTGTGCTTAGGTGTTTCATTTATTCGGAACGTCGTCATATGAGCAAGAACAAGTTGAGTTACAGAAATTATGGGATGAAACGATAAATATGAGTGATGATCCGTATCAAAATGACTCTGAGGGGGATCCCAACTACGAAACAGAGAGTTCAAGTGGAAGTAGCACTCCTGTACCTGCTAGACGAGCTCGGATATTAGCTGAAGGTATCGTATGATCTAACTTTGATAGGTAGGTACTATCATTTTTTCTTTTCACTTAGATTATCATATTTTATCCGATTCCGAAACGGAAAGTGAAAATGTGTCCGACGAGGAGAGAAATAACGAAAGAAATAATACTCTAGATAATGACTGGGCAATAGTAGTCGGTAATGGGAGAAACTTCAATTTTCAAGAAAATGTAGGTCTAACACAAGAAGTGCTTGAGTTAAAAAATGAGGATGAGTTTGCTTATTTCAGACTTTTTGTTGATTATCAAATAATTAATATGTTGATCGAACAAACAAATATATACGCAAATCAAACTATTATACAATGAATTATTGACGAAAACGTCGGTCCATCTTCACGACTAAATAAATGGTATGACACCAACAAGGATGATATGTACTGCTTTTTGGGGATGTTGATATGGATGGGTTTGGATAAAAAGCCCAAAATGGCAGACTATTGGCGAAATTCTGACTTATACTTGTCTAAAGCAACTATAGGGTCCGCCAATAAGCGCGCTCGATCTTTAAAATGAAATAAAGCAAGTTGTGTGAGAGGTATAAATGAAATTTATTTTTTGTTTGAAAGAGTATTCGAAGGCATTATGTATGGAAAATAATATCGGTCAAATGTCCACCTCGGCTTCGCTGGGTGGCGCGCATACGAGAAGTCCAATTTTCAATGACTCTGGCGCACAAATCGGGCTGTATTTCATCGATGGCGTGGCGTATGTTGACTTTGAGGGCATCAGTGTTTTGTGGTTGGTTTGCGTAGACCTGTGATTTAAGAAAACCCCACAAGAAATAGTCTAGTGGGGTTAAATCGCACGATCTCGGTGGCCAGTTGATGTCGCCTCCGCGCGAGATAACCATTCCTCCGAAGCGCTCGTGCAGAAGATCCATTGTGGCGCGCGCTGTGTGGCTCGTAGCGCCGTCCTGCTGAAACCACATATCCTCGACATCCATATTGTCGATTTCATGCCAGAAAAAGTTCGTTATCATGGATCTGTATCGTTCGCCGTTTACCGTGATGGACACACCATCGTCGTTCTCGAAGAAATACGGCCCGATGATGCCTCCGGCCCAAAATCCACACCAAACAGTTACCTTTGCTGGGTGCATTGCGACCTGGTGGACCTCCTGTGGATTGTTCTCGGCCCAATAACGGCAATTCTGCTTGTTGACATTCTCATTTAACCAAAAATGTGCCTCATCGCTGAAGATGATTTTGCGACCAAAATCGGGGTCGACTTCCAACTGCTCTAAAGCCCAATCAGCGAAGATACGGCGCTGTCTATGGTCGTTTATTTTGAGCTCTTGTGTCAGCTGGATCTTGTACGGATGCATGCCCAAATCCAGATGCAAGATTCGGCGAAGTGATGTTTCCGAAAGGCGGAGTTCCTGTGCGCGACGTGAAATTGACTGTCGCGGATTTTCACGCACACTATCGAGCACAGCGGCGACATTCTGGGCAGATCGGACGTTTCGACGACGCGTCGGTGTTGGCTGATTGTTCACCGAACCGGTTGCCTCGAATTTGTTAATCAAACGACGGATAGTCGACTCAGCAGGACGATCAATTGCACCGTAAAATTGGCGGAGCGCGCGGAACGTTGCTCGAACCGATGAATGATTTTCGTAATAAGTTTTAACGATTTGCACATGTTGCTCGCGGCTGAATTGGTTCATGGTGATTTGTGAAGATACACTGAATAATAACAACTACGTTTGCCAACTCTACCACAAACAACATGGCCGCCATGAGCTGTCAAAGATCGAGCGTCCCTATTGGCGGACCCTTTACTTATATGTCGCGCAATAGATTTGAAATTTTGTTAAGGTTGTGGCATTTTTCTCAGAATTAATTATGTCCACCAGGCGACAGGCTTCACAAATTGAATGCCTAGTAAATTTACTAAAAGGAAAATTCAAAAGGGTGATATTACTTGATGAAAAGATGTGTATTGATGAAACAATGGTACCGTTTCGTGGACGGCTGAAATTCCGCCAATATGTGAAGGGAAAGCGACATAAATTCGGGATCAAGCTTTTCAAACTATGCCTTCCTGGAGGGTATAGTTACCATACTAAAATTTATTGCGGCGCCGATAAAACGGACGGCATGTCAGTGGCAACAAAAGTTGTTTTTGAGTTAATGGGTGAATGCCTTGACAAAGGAGTTACTCTTTATACACTGGTATACAAGCCTAGAGTTAGCTGAAAAATTGCAAAGTCGAAAAACTCATCTAGTGGGAACACTAGATAAGTTCTAGATGATTCCACTTCATCTAAGAAAAAAATAGAAGAGGTATACCGAAAGAAGTGTTGTTAGCAAAACTAAAGAGATGCGAAATTATAGGTAGAGAGAAGAATGGGATAGTTATTTTTAAATGGAAAGACAAGCGCGATGTGCTAATGCTTTCTACTAAACATAAAGATAATTTTGTTGAGGTTCCGGGAAGAGTCGACGGTAGAAAGAAGCCTGAATGAAGCATTATAGACTATAATAACTCAAAAAGTTTTATAGACGTCTCAGATCAGTTATCATCTTACTCTACGTCAGTTAGGCGCAGCATCAAATGGTTCAAGAAGGTTGCAATTGAATTACTTACTCGAGCAAGTCTGGTAAATGCCCACTATTTATATAACAAAAACCAAAACCAAAACAAAAACCAAAATGTAAAAGGCAGAATAGGCATAATAAAGTTTAAAGAAAACTTGTGTCTAAAGTTGCTTACCATGGGATATAAAAATAAAGCAATTGCTATAGATGGCCCACCTACCCAGGAATATAAATACATTCAAGCAGAAAAAAAGAGTCATTGTGTAGTTTGCTATCAACGCAATAAGGACGCCAATGGCCGTCAATACGCAATAAGCAAAACGAAACAGGTCACCACTAAATGCCAGTTATGTGTCGAAAAATTTCTTTATTTAGAATGCTTTTTTGAAAACACAATATTGTACCCAAAAAAATAGCTGCGTTACCTCTAAATTTGAATTATTTTTGGAATTCCGTATAATCTTTTTATTTTTCTTAATAATAAAGCTTTTGGGTACAAAATTGTCGTTTTGGTTTTACTTTCATAATAAAATGATCCATTTTAATTCAATAATGAATACAAAATTAAGATTTTAGTAAAACTAGGGGCTAAGATAATTTTCAGATTGCCTTACACCATGCCAACCAATATCCCATAAGAAAAGCATGTAAAGTGTGCTACTCTAGAATACACATCGCGAAATGTGCGTATTCGACTGTGTATACCATAATATACACTCGGCGATTTGGACCCCACCTTGTGTGTATGCTAAGAGATACACATGGCAGTTAAAGTGTTAAATTTGAAAATGAAAAAGTCAAAAGAGACCAAAATTTTCGAGAAAAACATAAATTTTAGGATTAAAACTTTTTCTATTGATTATACTGAAAAACAAATCACATGCTTTTTTGTAGATCATTTTATTGTGCATAGTTTTCTCTAGTATTTTTTTAATTTCTTTTGTTTGGAGAGGTGTTATGCGTATTATGAGTATTTAATGCAAACGGATCAAACCAAGAGGTAGCCTGTAAGTATATATAACGTCTATATATTATTTAAGCAGTGTTCAGATGTATTTATTTCTTGGGAAGCAATTCTACGTATCAACGGGTACATTTAGTGAATTTTCATCATGAGTGACTGTTTCATATATATGTAAAAAAACCTTTGACTAAGCAAGAGGAGTGAAATCTCTAATAGATCGAGCGGGGCTGCCAATTATTTGTGATTATATTACACTTTTTGCGTTGTAAGGCTTGAATTTTCATTTATTTATTCTCGTACTTCTGGTTTGGCGTATCACATACACTAATGAAAGTATGAGGAAATAAATCATCAAGATAAACGATAGAATTATTACTCCTGTGTAATAAATTTCCGATTGAAGATCACTTTCCTTGATTAATATCAGAGAGCACTCCTGGATTTGATAGATACGCAGAATCCATTAAGATTGCAGAAGGTTGGAGGACAGTTCGTTAATTTAAGACGTAAAATATAAGAAAGCTTATATAATATTATATATAAATACGTTTACACACACACACACACACACACACACACACACACACACACACACACACACACACACACACACACACACACACACACACACACACACACACACACACACACACACACACACACACACACACACACACACACACACACACACACACACACACACACACACACACACATATATATATATATATATATATATATATATATATATATATATATATATATATATATATATATATATATATGCGTGTATATGGGTTTCAAGAGCAATACAAACGTCAACCGGCAACGATGAAGCTGATTGGTCAATGTCTATTTATATTAATATCAAAGTTATTTATCGGCGCAAAAATCTGAAACTCACATAATCGTAATAGACAAGTTTCAACAAAATTTATGTAATATAACATCCACATAAACTATGTGTATTTAGAAAGAAAATTGCGTTAGCGTCACGTGAAAATGGGGCCTCGAGAGCTGTAATCTAGAAGCAGATAAAAGAAAGACATAACGGCTGTATTGTGAATATTGTCTATAGCTTTGAAGTGAAATTTAAACTGGGTGTATTATAAAGTATGGCATTTAAAGGTAAACCTAATTAATTTATAAAAATAACATTGATGTGATTGGCCAGAGTTGTCAACAAAGATAAAACAAGAAGCTGGATTACAGGAGGAAATGCATTTGTTTAACCGGAAAGAAGTTCGGTAGAGACGCATAATAATGCAGGGAGTTTAACAGTGATAGCGTGGTAATCAACAGCTAGCTGGTTTTATGTGAGCTAAAATTCATAAAATTTAATGTTTAAAAGTAGTTTGAGGTGTTTAAAATAGTGCTATTGTGTGCAGAATCCCACTGGGAAATTCTTAAGCACTTTTTAAAAACAAATTTAAGTGAATTCGGTAAAAATCCATGACTTTCAAGTGTAACGTCTCCAGTCAGCTCCAAGAAAATTCTACGAGTGTGGCAAGGTGATTTATATAAATAAAAGAAGATTCAAATACGAGAAAATGAGTAGAAATTCTGGAGATATTAAGTTTCGTAAGGGTCAGAATCCAATAAGAAGGTATAACAAACGTATCAAATATAGCAGTTTTGAAGTTCGGAATAGTTCCGATAGATGTCCGCAGGTGTACTAAAGAAGTTGGCCATAGTGTTAAAAAGAAAGCAGCGTTCCGACAAGATGGCAGCAGGCGTGATTCCAGAGATCACAGTAAACAAAGCCAGTGTTTGTTAGGTGCTTATAAAAAAATTGTGCTGTGATTCATGTTGAAGGATTAACTAGAGGAGATAGTAAGGTAACTATCTAAGATAATTTTAATTTTAGGGATTAATTATTTCTGTACTTAGGGCCATGTCAATAGCATAAGGTATGTAGGTTTCGGCGTAGGTTAATCTTAAGTTGATCTGAGCATTTCTATTTATTTTATTGTCTGTGTTGATAATCACACTTCCTGCTGCAATTTGATTTGCAGATATAAATTTTTCTTTGCTGTGTTGTTTAGCTTAAATTAATTGTCCTCGTGACAATAGAATGCTTCCATATTTAATAATAAATACTTCTCTGTGTATTCAGCTTATGTTTTATCTCTCACATATCAAATCCTCCATAGTTATAAATACTACCAAGTTTAAATATTTCACATTAAGATTATTATATCCATTTACCATTCCATATAATTTCAATGGTCAAGCACAATAGTCTTTAAAGATTGAGACCCTAATTGAATCTTCTCTAACGGACCATAGAGAACTCATGCTCAGCAGCGAACTTCCATACCTACAAGAATTAAATGTTCATAGAACTGGCGCCCAGGGAAAAGAGGCACTAGGGTAGAGACAGTGGCGTCAGTGGCGTGTTCTCCATAGAAGCAAGGGTAGCATTGCTTCCCTTGTGATCGGATGCAATTGTCAATTAAATTAATTATACAATAGTCAATTTCAATAAATACTATTCAGGGAACTTATTAGAGTTATCAGTTATCTATTTCATCCGTACTCAAATATGCTAAACCCAGGTAAAGCGAAATTTGTCAGAATGAAATAAGATTTACCGGACCGCGACGCGACACGTAGCAAGCTTGATTAGGGACTAGGCATGCATAATATTGTATAGTACAGCCTGTGGCGCGTAGTGGGTGAGTCCGCTGTTTTATGGTGTATTGTACGAAATTTAAATACTGCTTATATTGTGTTTTAGACAATTTCGTAACATGGAAGTGTCGGAAAACTGTGAATGCATTGTTTGTACAATTGTAAAAAATGGATTTTCATCATTTAACTTTGAGGAAAAAAGGGAAATTATTTTAAAAGGTAGGCCAACTACCAGTCTGCAATGGTTAACTAAACAAACTAAATCAAGTTTACGACATTTTCAAGTGGAAAATTACGAAAAATCTAAATGGCTTACGGGTTGTGACACTAAGGCACTTTTGTTTTGCTGGCCTTGTCTTTTATTTTCATACGAGAAAAATTTGTGGAATCGGATTCTGCATCTGCATATCACTAAAAAGGCACTCTGTTACTTATATTTTAGCGTTTTTGCCGTGATAGAGAATGTTCGGCCACCAAAAAATAACTGTGCTCCTATTCGTCCAAACCAGCGAAATTGGAAATTAATAATAAGGAAATTATTACTCACTTGATGAATAAATGAAGGGGGAATAAACACTCTCTTAGGTATGGGTTATAGAATACACAGAAAAAAGTATCGTGCCTCATATTAATGTCCCACTATAATTAACTGCAAAATCATTACGATAATGTCCTTTTCATAGTATTGAGGTGATTATGATGATGCTTTAAAAAACATAGTGCTTTCGTTTGATATGCAAACTAATGGATTGCGATGCTCAGCGGCGCGCGCCATTATCCCAAAATCACACAAGCTTTTAATTAATTTCGTCCGACCGGCGACTCCGGCATTTATTAGCATACATTTGCATAGCATCCATTTGTTATACGCCCCCTTAAATATTTATTTTATTCAGTTTTTAATATTTGCTGTTATAGCAGCAACAGAAATACATCATCTGTGAAAATTTCAAGTGTCTAATTATCACGGTTCATGAGACTGCCTGGTGACAGACGGACAGACGGACAGCGAAGTTTTAGTAATAGGGTCCCGTTTTACACTTTGGTACGGAACCCTAACAATAAGTTGACTCAATTTAATTTATAATATATCAAAAAAGGTGTTTTAACCTTCGAATTCAAGAAAACAGGCGATTACCATGAAGACATGAATTCCACCGTTTTCGAGGATTGGCACAAATTACAACCTGGATCTTTTATAGCGATGGATAATGCTTCTTATTATTCTCGCAGAATAGAACAGTTGCCCATAACTGCATGGCGGAAAGGGCAAATTAAAGACCGGCTGAAAGAACGAATCACGATGATTCACTTACTTAATGTATAGATCATGTGCGAGAACGAAATGTATAGATCATGTGAAGAAGGTGGAATCAAGGATGTGGGCGCTGGATATTATGATGGATAATCCGGATACTTGAACCAGTCATAAAAAATATAAATGAAGACAGTAGTGAAAGTAACTTATTTTCAGATAGTGAATAGGTGATATGAATTTCTGATGTGAGTTTTTGTGAAGAGTACTACTAATAAGTGACAGTGAAAAATACCAGTGTTAGTGTAACTATATGTGCAAATAATAACATATCCCGCAAATTGGTGTTAATTTTCTCTATTTCTCTAGTTTGCATATCAAACGAAAACACTTTAGTTAATTTTTTTGGATTGTCACAATGGCTGGTCATTATCCTAATGCAAGAATTTAATTATTTTTTTGCCAAAATACATTAAGATAATAATATTTTACATCAATACGAAGATGTAATACATTCATCATTAACTTCACTCATAAAAGTACTAAATTTTCAAATAACCCTTTTCGTACCCAAATTACTAAGAAAAGTAGTAATTTTTACATTTCTGTTTAACACAATCTTCCATTTTTCGATATTAATGTTGCAATTAAAATTCAATTTATCGCGGTAGAATTTTTTTCTTTCGTGATTTGCACGAATGAGCACGAGCATTACATTAAACCAATCATCTAGAGGAGATAAGTCAATCATTACTAAATGACAAAAATAAAGTCACTAAATCTAAATCCATTACAATAATGCCTATAGACGTCAATTAATGCACCCCTAGCAATAATAGAATATCCAAACTTATTAAATAATACAACAAATCATAACTTTATGACTAAATACGATAAGACAATGTCTAAATACATTAATACTACGCCATGTTGTCTCCCAGCACCTACACACTTAGTTCCGCTAAATTTACCTAGAAAGAAACTGAAAAAAAAGCAAGTAATGAAACAGTTAATTTAGTATTCCTGTTGCGACATCTGTTAGCCCCCGCGTCAGTCTATATATTCGGTCCATCCAGATTGTTGTGCGTTTATAATACAAAAAAAAGTGTAATGCAGATCGATCGACTGATTTTTCTAGGAGTATCAATCCTGTGGACAAGTGTTTTACCTTTACTGTGTCTAACCTCAATTTCCTGGAAGAATGTCTCATATTCTGGTCATTTATCGAAACGTATTTTTATAAAATGAAGCCACTGCATTTCCCAAAAGTAAAGCGAGACTGTGAAGTATAGAGTTTCCCCGTTGAATCTGCATAAATTACTAAAAAGGCACTCGGTTACTTTTGACGCATCTTCAAAGCACGCAAAGAAAAAAACTTCGGCCGATATCGAATTGAACATTCTGTGGACAATCAGTTAAGAATTAATCACGAGCAACATAATCAGCAGGTACGAAAAAATCGTAAAATACGTAGACGGCTAATAGACATTGTTTGTTTTCTGGGTGAACATGAACTTGGTGTTCGGGGCCATAATGAATCTGCAGATTCCGCAAATAAGGGAAATTACGTAGACTTGAATTACGTAGTAATTTAGAAATTACGTAGTGAATTTTCAAAATATGACGAAACATTAAGCAGTCATTTAGAGTTCTACTGTATTTAAAGGTACTTCTAATTTAATTCAGAATGACTTAATTTCTTGTATAGGAGAGATAACGTTAAGAAAAATAAAACGTGAGATACCTAGACGAATCTTCCTTCATTGCTATCATATTAGACGAAACAATTGTCAATTGTCGAAAGTTGTGCGTTATGTCACAAAAAATGTGGAGAAATTAAAGAACGCTTCTTAGGTATTGTAAATGTTACGATGGAAAGAACGGCACTTGCTCTGTATATCATCGTGCAAACCCTAGTCGACGATCTTAGATGTGGTACAAAATTAGTGTCACAAAGTTACGACGGAGTTGCAGTGATGGCAGGTGAATTGGGTGGATTGCAGGCTAAAGTAAGGGAAACATATCCAAGTGCTCTTTTCGTACATTGTATGGCCCATAGATTGAACCTGGTGTTGCAAAAATCTGTTAGATGTATAAAATAATGCAAGGTGTTTTTCCACTTTAAGCGATCTCGCTGGATTTTTCTCAAAATCAAAGAGAACTGGTGCATTGGACGCTGAAGTTCATAAAAGATTACCAAGAGGAACTGCCGTCAGATGGAATTACAATGAATGATTGGTGAAAACTGTGTTCGAATATCGGCAACCACTTATTGATTTTTTTGAAAAAGTCTTAGAAGATCAAACAGAGTGGGATCACGAGACAGTAGTTTGTTCTAGAGGATACATAGATACATTAAAAAATTATACTAATTTCAATTTTTACTGATAGTTTTCTCATTATTATTCCCCTTTTGTGACAACTTGTTTGCCATTCTGCAAACCAAATCCAGCGATATAAATTTTTGTATAAGAAAAATCCAAGAATTTAAATCTATTGTTTCATTTAAAAGGGAACAATTTACTTCTGTGTGGACTAAATTTCAACAATTAGGATTGGAATTTCAAACCCAAAGAAAAAATTCAGAGATTTCGCAATCCTTGCAACTATCGGAGACATTGGAAATGATAACAAAATATATGAAACATAATATACCGATCCTTTTGAGTTGTTTCGAATACGTCAAATACTATGGTGCGCGTGCATGCTTGTGGCAATTTCCAGATTGGCTTTAGAATGCTTATGTATATTAAGTGTTTATTAGTAATGTTTGGCGTACGATTGGGTCCCTAGAATTTTATAAATTTAGAATAACACGTTAGTTAATAATTTAATATAATATTGAATATGGATACTGTCACAATTTGCCACAAGAATGCGCAGAACGTTATAACTACGCACCGAGTTATTGTCTCATTCAATACAAATTGCGTTGTATTTATCTTACTCGCTTGTCTAACAGGATAGGTCTATTAACTGTTTATTATACACACAAGGTTATATATAAATATAAACATAATTTTTTAGCATTTTATTTTTGAAAAACTTAAGTATTACTAATATAATACACATCTCAATTTACGAGTTAGGTATGTAGTAACCAACTTATATTGGATTTGCAGTTAAACTTAAAAAACAATCACAGATCTTACATATTACGGAAGTATCGCAGGCGTATTGAAAATACCAGACACAACTGGTAAAATTTTCTCAATAGAATTCAATAAAAATAAAACTCAGTTGTCTTACGATTTTTTTGTTCGTTTGACCCTGAAGGTCTTGTCGTTTTAAACAGGTTATCTTGCATGGGGTGGTCAAAAATTACAGTCTCCTTTTTTCTGTTTTCGAATGAATGCTATTCTTTAAAAAAGTTTTTGTTTGCCTAAAAATAGTGATGACTTTGTCAAAAATTATGTTGTATACACAGGGTGGTTAAGAATTACAAAATCTTAAAATTTGAAAAGAGAAAACTGATATTTTTGATCACCCCGTATAGAAACAATTGTGGCTAAATCATCATTAGTTTTTTTATACGTGGTGATCAAAAAGTACAAACTTTACTCTTGAATTGATTTTGTAATTTTTGACCACCCCGTATAATAAACATAATTTTTGTCGACATTACTTTAAGCAAGCAAAAACTTTTATAAATAATAGCGTTTTCCCGAAAACTAAACATTTTTTGATATTTTGTAATTTGTGACCGCCTCGTATAAAAAATATGATTTTGGCGACCTTATTACTATTTTTTGGGCAACTAAAAACTTTTATAAATAATATTTTCTTTTGTAATTTTTTACCACCCCGTATAATAAACATAATTTTTGTCGACATTACTTTAGGTAAGTAAAAACTTTAAAAAATAATAGCGTTTTCCTGAAAACTAAACATTTTTTGTGATTTTGTAATGTGCGACCACCCCGTATAAAAAATATGACTTTTGTCGAAGAGTAAAATGTGATTTTTGATCACCCCGTATAAAAACAATTGCGGCAAAATCATCATTAGTTTTTTATACGGGGTGATCAAAAAGTACAAACTTTACTCTTACCGGGTTTTAAGATTTTGTAATTTTTGATCACATTACTTTAGGCAAGCAAAAACTTTAAAAAATAATACCGTTTTCCTGAAAACTAAACATTTTTTGAGATTTTGTACTGTGCGACCACCCCGTCAAGATAATATGATTCTTGTCGAAGAGTAAAATGTGATTTTTGATCACCCCGTATAAAAACAATTGTGGCAAAATCATCATTAGTTTTTTATACGTGGTGATCAAAAAGTACAAACTTTACTCTTACCGAATTTTAAGATTTTGTAATTTTTGACCACCCCGTATAATAAACATAATTTTTGGGGACAATGCTTTAGGCAAGCAAAAACTTTTATAAATAATAACTTCCCGAAAAGTAAAAATATTTTGAGATTTTGTAATTTGTGATCACCCCGTGTAAAAAATATGATTTTTGTCGACGTCATTACTATTTTTTGGGCAAGTAAAATTAACGGAATTACTACTTATACTTGAACAGTTTTGATATTACAGGTAAAACTAATATTCATAAGATTAATAATTAATAAACACTAGCGGCCAAGTGACCCAGGCAGCTTTCACGATCGGGAATTATGCAATGAATGCTGTCAGGCATTCTTTTTTATTTAAAAAATTATAAATACGAAACAATTCAAATAATAAATTCATTATTCAAATTCATCGGTTTACTCTTTTAAATGTGTATGCTGCTGAATGTATATTCTTAAAACGTGGCCGCTCATTAGCTAAATCAGAATCTCTTATTTAGTGATTTATGATTTCATTTTTGCTACCATAATTCACAATGGGAACCTACTCATGTTGTATATACTTCAAATTCGATTAAATAATTCGAATTTTCTAAGTTCATCCTAAATAAATTCGATTATATATCTCGTGTATACACTAACGCCCGGTCACTCTTTTAGGACTCTTTTAGGATAGGAACGTACCGGCTGAGCGATATGTTTATTGTTTATGTTATCGAGATTGCGGTAGACGTATTTAATTGCCTTCAGGGCGAGACAGTTTCGATAACTGTAAAGTATTTATGGGCTGCTTTGACGGCCCTATGAAAGGAATAATATGTAGAGGTTTTGTTAGTTAGTTTAGAATAATATACGTTTGTAGCCTACACTTGTTCTTTTATTTTAATTATCGTTGGGCATTCGTTTACACTCGAATTATTAAATTTATGAAAATTATGATTATGAAAATATCCCGATTATTCCCACCACTACTAGCAATGCGCCACCTCTTCCAATATAGCTGCACTGAATACTCTTCACGCCGCTAGAAGGCCGAGCGCTGCGATATCTACATGATTGCGTCACTCGATCGCGACACCGCTGTCTTTTGGCCTTGAACGAAAACTTCTAACTTGGTCCCCATATACAAAGATAAACATTTCCAATGTTAAAAATTCGTACTAATATCGTGGGAGACGAAGAAGCTTGCCACAGGAGGTAATTTTTGGAGGTAATCGACAATATTACTGGAAACATTGATACGAGATTCGGAGCATTTAACAGTAAAATTTGTAGAACTTGTAAATTTTTGTAGCAATACTACAGTTCCAGAAGATGCATTCAAATCTTTACAACAAAGTTATTTAAATTTTTTTGATTTTCCGGCGTTGAGATCTGAACTTACTGTCATAATTATACAGCACCTCTGAAGGGATAAAAAAAATAGTGTCAGCGATTTATGGAAATACATTTGTATGAATATGGACTTGAGCAAGGATTTCCAGAAATTATTAAATTGTGCGAGTTAACTCTTACAATACCAGCTACTAGTGTATCCACAGAACGAAGTTTTTCCGCACTCAAACGGATCAAGACGTTCGTGAGGAATTCTACTGGTCAAGAAAGACTTTCAAACCTGTCAGTATTATTCATTGAAAAGGAGTTGGTGCAAGAGCTTTCGCAAGAAAATAAATTTTATGAGGATGTCATCGACGAATTTGCGAAATAAAGTAGGAGAATTCCACTTCAGTTTAAGTAAGGTATGAGTTTATTTTTTTATATTTTGAATATTGTTGTGAAAATGTACAGGTTTTGATTTTTTGAAATTTTTTTTTTCGAAAACTACGTTCGTCTGCAAAAAAAATATTTCAAGGGGGGGTACGCAAAATTTCAGGAAATTTGACTAGAAATATTATTGCTCGTCTAAATATCAATCACCCAGTTCTTAGTCTCTTACATAGGAGTGATGAAATCACTTAGACATCGCGCCTAGGTATGTATAAAGAGAACTCACGGAGTATATAGGACATGTACCTCCTAATTAGTTCTGATGGAGCCGTTTGCATGCGAAACGACAATTTAATTTCTGTTTTATTATGAACGATGTATCCGACTGCCGGGTGTTGCGGTGCGGACATCTCAGTAAAATATTATTTCGACGTGGCAATTTAGGGTACCTAAATCATCGTGTAACGCAATTAGTATTAATGTTATGCCTAAAGTTTATATTAGCGTTTTTAAAATACTATATAAATATTAAGGAACATTATTGTATATCATTTTAAGAGAAAGCTGTTACTCGAGAAGGGCTAAATAATTCATCAAGAAGATAAATATATCTCATGAAAATGCTTTCTGCATTAGCTTCTGCGAATACAATAAGGGCCTAGTTGATGTATTTAACTGAATTTGCATGAATATTGCTCTCGTAACAGCAAAATATCGCTTTTTGAGAAGTATATCAAACTTGGAAAGAATTCCAATAACATATGTCGAGCATTCATAAATATTTTGTTTTCTTTATGATATTCTTATTCTCTTCCGGGACCAATGTTACTGAACTTAAAATTACTTTGCTACATCAGCATTTACTATATGTTCCAAAGTAATATAATTTGCCGATACATTTGCTATATACTGCCGTGTTACCGAAAAACGGCTCATGTGATTCAAGGGGAAATGTTCACAATAACCCGAAACGATTTAAAGCACATACGGGTCTATTCCCATTCACATCCGTTAAAATTAATCAGCCGTTTATATTTTAATTTTTAACACCCCGTCATGTTAAAATATAGAAAGTGGTATTCAGAAAGGACACTTTAACGGATCTGTTAAAATTCCTCATAAATAACGGATCTGTTTACTCACGTTAGAGAACATAGCAATAGACTATTGAAATTCGGTACAATGGAAGTTCGATGTAGTTAATTCTACAAGTTATCTGTGATTTTACGCATATGTTTAATGTCTAATCTATGTCTATGAAGAGCGGCATCTTTTATCTAGAGAAGGGCAGGCCTAAATGAAAAGTTCGGATTGTTTTGGGTGAACGTTTTTTGCCTTTCAAATCTGTTCATAGATAACAAAGTTAAAGAGGGGTGAATTTGTGGTGGCGCGCCCTTTACTTAGATAATTTACTATTTTTTCTGACTATTAACCATTAATCTATGCTATTAACTATTAGTAGGTAGGTACCTTTCCTTACATCTTTAAATTATGTATAATACATATTTGGTGTTAATTTCTTTTAGAAATAATGTGATTTTGTTTTCTAGAATAAAATACTTACTTGTGATGATAATGATAATTATAGGTGATAGGTACACAGAAAAAATTGCATCATGCGAAGACAAATATATCGTGTAGTTGAGCTATGTTTAATTGACCTAAGTACCTATTTAATTAAATTAATCACGAATGACTTGAATCAACGAAATTCGCATATTTGATATCCATCTATCACATGTTTGAACAATGCTGTTTGAATCAAAAGTTCGAGTTACTTAAATGAAATAATAATTATTAATGAATTTATGATAACTTGACCTAAATGCGTCGATGATTAGCTGAATTGTAGAAATCTGTACAATCATTAGAGTTTAAAGAACTATTTAAAATATTTGACCCAATCGTTTTCAAGGCTAATCCAATAATAAATATATTTGTTAAGGTGGGGATCCACCAAAGCAACACATGTTGACGACATTGTCACCAACTTTTGTTGCTAGTTTCATAAACACTGTCGAGAAATTTCACGTCGTCTCCACTAAAAAAACATTGTTCATCGACTTCATTTATCGACCAAAAAGCGAAACTTTATTTAGTGTTTAGCAACATGTGGAACGACGAGGATGTCGTTATTGTGTCAGCTGCATTCCTTGTTATTTTACGAAATGAGCGTCGCCTTCGTCGGGGCCGTCGCCAACATCGTTTTTGGGTACGCCCTAGCCTCCGAAAGAGGAAAGTATATAGCGGTAGTGACTTACTTACTGACCTTAATTCAGACGACTTCAATCCCCTCCACAATGAACTAAGAAGTGACGGTAGTTTCAAAAATTTCATGAGAATGAGTTCAGCTGACTTTGAAACATTAATCCAAAAGATTGGTCCTAGTATTAGTAAAATGGACACAAATTACCGAGATGCAATTCCTGTTCAAGAGCGACTTGCAGTTACGCTTAGGTTTTTGGCCTCTGGAGATTCATTTATTAGCCTTAGTTATCTTTTTAAAATTGGAAGGCAGACAGTTTCGAAAATAGTATCCGAAGTATGTGACGCCCTGATCACTGAATTTAAGGAAAATATAAAGGTAAGTAGATACTTTTTATTCATAAATTCGTAAGAATACAAAATAGGTTACATGCAAGAAGCAATAAGTAAAAAATGAAAATATTTCTTCTCGGAAATTTTAACAAAAAATACTATTCATCGTGTGTACAATAAAATGTAAACGTAAAAAAATAAACAGTAAAATACAGGTATAAAAAAACAAAATCTCTTCTTGAGATACTTTTACAACTGTGCATATGTCAGCCCTGCATCGTCAAAACTAACATTCATAGTACCATCAAGAACGTTGCTTGTATGGGGCAATGAAGTTCTTGCCGATTCGTTATTTTGTGGAACATCGTAGTGTCCCAGTTCAGCTTCATAAAGGAGATTGTCAATCAAATGCTTTGTGGTAACTTTAGCGTAGTGTGTTCGCAGATGACGAATTCTACTTGCTACATTGTCAGCATATATATCATATTCGTCACGTTCATGTTTATTTTCATAAACTTTTTTCATTATACTATACGCTTCTACTGTTAGTGGATCTTCGTGTTTTTGCTTTGCTGCTAATTTAATTTTCTTTGGTTGACGTTGTTTACCATTCATTTCGTGTTTTTCT
>CAXKVY010010860.1:0-22100 GCA_964058915.1 Tetropium fuscum
CCATGACATTTGTTTTTAAACTGACAGTTCATAATCATTTTATTTTATTAAGAATAAGTGGCCATGATGTGAACCTTGGCAGATATTGATGCTTAGTGTGCCGTGATATCGAAAGACTTCTGGTACGCAACTTTGTGTCTCATATTTTTTTGGGCATAATCAGTAGCTTAGTAAAAACTAAGATAGGAACTCCATTTTTTTATTTGACCTACTTAAGAAATACTTATTTATCTTTTATTTTCGACCATTACAATTGCTGTACCTATCCCATTTTGCTTTCTTCATTAAAATTAGTATCGATAATTATTGCATAGTAATGAACATTGTTACTACCTACTGTAACAAAAATATTTAGTTAGGCAGGCGGTGGAAACAAAATAAAAGAAGGTAAAAGGCCTGCCTAACTAAATATTTTTGTTACAGTAGGCAGTAACAATTTTCATTACTATGCAATAATTATCGATACTAATTTTAATGAAGAAAGCAAAATGGGATAGGTACAGCAATTGTAAATAAAAGATAAATAAGTATTTCTTAAGTAGGTCAAATAAAAAATGGAGTTCTTATCTTAGTTTTTATAATATCGTTGGTTGTTTAGAGATTTTTTCATTTAAATAAGAAAGATCTAGTTAGTCTGTTCAGCTACTGATTATGCCCAAAAAAATATGAGACACAAAGTTGCGTACCAGAAGTCTTTCGATATCACGGCACACTAAGCATCAATATCTGCCAAGGTTCATATCATGGCCACCTTGCTTAATACAATAAAATGATTATGAACTGTCAGTTTAAAAACAAATGTCATGGTGCGACACATGGTTGAAAAGAGAATTTAAAGACGAATCAGATGGGCAAAAATATACAAAATATACAGGGTACCATTTAAAATAACAAAGTTTACGTCCCTTCCGCTTAAACCGGCAGTTTATGGAAATGTTTGATATACTCAAAAAAAGGACAATAATGAAATATACAACTCTCCCAAAGTTGAAAATTTTAACTTTTCAAATAGTAAAGTTACAGAGCGTTACATGTGTCCTGTGTCACCCGGTATATTGTTTACTTTTTGTTTTAAATCTGTTAATAGTATGTATGTCTGTTAGTGTTTTAGGGAGAAAATTATAGGCCCGTATACTTGTGAAGTACCGTTGACCAAATGTAGTTCTTGTTTTTTTGTTTCTTAATTTATTGTTAGTTCTATTTCTAGTGATCACTGTGGAACTGTTAGCTGAACTTGTTTGCCACTGATACAGTATGCAATCAAAGCAATATAAGAATATCCATTACACGTGCATCTCTAAACAACCTATCTGATGGATATGTTCTATCTTTATCAAGTGCTATTTTGAGTCGTATAGTCTTTTTTTGGAGTACATTTAGTGGGTTAAGATATGAGTCTAGTACACCACCCCATCCTAAGATACCGTACCTTAGATGCGATTCAACAAGTGAGTGATATAGTATTTTAAGCTGTTTCCATTGTAAAATGTTTTTTAAATATTTAAATCGGTATATTAATTTCCTTATATTTTTTTGGACATAATTTATATGAGAATCCCATTTCAGCCTTAAGTCAATCATGATGCCGAGGTATTTTACTTCCATAGTTGGAGCCACCGTGAACTTGGTGTCTACGTTGAGCGTATTAAATGTTGGTATTTTGCTTCCTCTTAGATAAAATGGTAAGTCATTTGTTTTATTTATGTTTAGCGTTAGATGTTTTTTGTTTAAGTAACTCTTTATGGTCTTCAAATCCCTTTCTACTATATTTCTTAAACTTTCCCAATTAGCGGACTTACACAAGAGAACAGTATCGTCCGCGTAACTAATAATAGTACTTGAGGTTTGCAAGTTAAATACTGAATTGATGTATATAATAAATAGTACCGGACCTAATACTGTTCCCTGAGGTATGCCGCACTCAAATATTTCTGATCTACTTCTTTTACTATTTATTTCTGTGTATTGACGTCTATTACTTAGGTAAGATTTCAAAAGATTTATAGCGTTATTTCTGAACCCATAATTCTCTAAAGTTGTCAATAGTTCCGAATGGCATACTGTATTAAACGCTTTCTTTAGGTCTAAGAATACACCTACACATTTTTGTTGGTTATCAAGGGCATTATATATAAACTTTACCATATGGGATATTGCATCTTGAGTACTTTTATTTTTTCGAAAACCAAACTGAAAATTTTATAGTAGTTTTTGCTTTTCTACGTAACTAATTATTCGTGCTTTAAGTACTTTTTCAAAAATCTTGGCAAAATTTGTTTATGGCCACTTTTGTATATGGGTTTTACAACAGCTACTTTAAATTCAGGTGGGCATATTCCTTCAGAAATGCATCTTTTTATTATTTGAGCTAATGGTTCCACAATGAACGTAGAAATTTGCTTTAATGTAGCTGTTGTAATGCCATCTATACCCGGCGATTTGCCATTTTTCATTTCACTAATAATTTTTTCAATTTCTTGACTGTTAGTTGGATACAAAAAAATTGATCTAATATGTTTGTTTTCAGGTACTGTTTCTAAACGGGTTCGACTTGTTCTGCAAGTGTTTTACCAATGGTACTAAAGAAAGTGTTAAACATATTCGCTTTTTCGTAATCATCTGTCACCAGTATGTCATTTTCATCTCTTAGCTGTTGAATAATATTAGTTTTATTTTTAGAAAATCCACAGTACTCATTGGTGACTTGCCATAAATTTTTTGAACAATTTCGATTACTTTCAATTTTATCTTTGTAGTATTTATTTTTTTGTTTTTTTATTGATTTTTTAACGTCATTGCATAAAGTTTTATATTGATTTCTTAGTTGGTCATTTGCAGGGTCTTTTTTTGTTTGATTATACATAGCATCTCTTTTATTCATTAGTTTTATAATAGCACTAGTTATCCACATATTTCGTTTTTTATTTTTATGTTTTTATTTAACTAAGTTTGTGCATATCTCTATTTTGTTTTTTTATTATATTAATTAGTGTTTTACCAAGTCCCCTATATTATGTTGTTTTATTTCATCCCAATTTATATTCCGAAGTTCCCTTTTTAGTTTATTGTAATTGATATATTTAATATATTTACTTTCAAGTGATTTTTCAATATCATGATTGTTTAATGTTATTTGAGAAGCTATTGTAAAGTGATCAGTAATGCGAGTCTGTATTATACATGGTATTGTCATTTCTTCGATGTTATTTTTTGTTGATTTTATTTTATAAATATATGGCTAAACAGCTTTTACTGTTATTTACATTACGAGTTATTTCGTTGATATACGATTTATATCCATGACTATACATGACATTCAAATACTCATGGGAAATAGCCTCAGAAGGATTATGACAATATGATATATGACAATATTCATATCACCAATAATTAAATTATAATCTGAGTTACTTTCATTTCATTCTAGGTAATTATCTAAGCATTCTACAAATTCCTTAGAATTAGTTGCTGGAGATCTATAAGTAATTAACAAAGAAATAGTATTTTTGTAAAAGTTTGATATCTCCATTTTTAATGAAAATATAGAGATTTTAATCATGTTTTCAAGTTTATCAAAGCTGTGGCCTCTGGTAAAAGATTTGGGAGAAAATTAAAGTAGGCTTAGAGTAAAAACAATGAAAATTAATAGGTTGTCAAAACGTTGATATACAGAATTTATGTTTTGAATATGTAACAAGGCAGAAGAAATCTTAACCATGATGATTGTGTTAAAGCAGTGACATTAATAAATGAAGGGTTGAGTATGCGGGTAGTAGCTGATAGACTAGGAGTTTCTGTTTCAACCATATCAAGAGTCGTACAGCGATTTCGAGAAACATAGAATTACGACAGGCGGCAAGGACAAGGAAGACCTCGTGTTACGACAGCGATTCAAGATCGTTTTATTAGAGTTCGCGCTCTGCGAGAACGATTTGTTACCAGCACAAACCTTCAGGCAGAGCTAAGTGCCGTCCATGATGTTGAAGTTAGTGCTAAGATAATAATAAGAAGACTCAAAGAAAGTAATCTTCATATACGAATTCCAGCTACAGGACCCACTCTTAATGCAGAGCACAGAAGAGCTAGGTTACAATTTGCTAGGGAGCATTTAGAGTGGAATATTGAATACTGGGGAAGAGTGCTATTTATTGATGAATCTAGGTTTTGCCTCTACAGTTCTGATCGTCGACAAAGAGTTATAATATTAATAGTTTAGTATAATATTAATTTAGTGTAATATTAAGTTTAGCAAATTTGAGTACCGATAAAATGGATAACTGATAACTGCAATAAGCTCCCTGAATAGTATTTATTGAAATTGACTATTGTATAATTAATTTAATTGACAACTGCATCCGATCCCAAGGGAAGCAATGCTTCCCTTGCTTCCATGGAGAACACTGATATATAGATATGTCAGGTATCAGTGTATGACTGACATGAGCGATAATGTAATTCCCTCCTCGCACAGATTCTGGGTGTGGGCTACCCCTCATCCGGCATTGGTTTGCATGCTAAACGATTTGTCAAAGTTGGCAGGTTATTACTGAAGTTTCTGCAGGACATTTCTTTCACTTACAGCATTGCTATTAAACTTCATGCAAATGAAAGACAATCCCAAGTTTTTCTTTAGTTGGAGTTGTGCTTTATTAATTTAAGTTTTATTCTTTCATTATTTTATTGCAATTCTCAAACATACCTACATACCTTCTCAATTACTTAATTACGCAATCACAATTACTTACCAATTGATTTTGTTTTGATCCGTGGTCCATACTTTCGTCAATATATCTATTCGGCCCCTACAAAACAATATTACCCATGTCTATTCTTAAGTTGGTCTCTAAAACTATGTAAGTATAGAACTAATGTTCCATACTTACAACGTACATCATGTACAGGGTAAGTCTCTTAAGATTGACCCCCCCTTATCTCACTTATCCTTTGGCGATTTAACTCATTCAAAAAAGGAGTGGACGCGGTTTTTGATGAATTTTTATAATCTGAGCACGGATATTAAAAATCTCGTAAGATATACAGGGTGGAAAATAAAACATGATTTTTTTAAATGGAACACCCCCGTATATTTTTATACCAAAATAATGTCCTTAATTTTCTGAATAAAACAATATCTAATTGTTATATAATCACTCCACCTGTTCGTGAGATATTACTAAAAATTTATCACATTACGGGTGTCAATTATAAAACAAAAAACATATCAAGATACCTCTGGAAACAATGCCATTTATTGAGATAATAAATGAATAATATATAGGTGACAATAACAGTAACGAGTAATAACAATAAACAACATAAAACAAATAAAAGTCAATATTAATACAGTAACACAATAGAGTAACACAATTTTATTTATTTACACGTAACGTAATTAAATATTTTTACCACCACCATTCTGAATACACATTTGGCATCGCTTTATAAAATTGCTTCTCACCCTTTGAAATATATCATTTTGGTTTAATTCCTCAATTTTTACACGTATGCATTCTTTCATATTCATATTATTCATAACTCATTCATATTATTAAAAACCCCAGTTTCGTATATATCTTGTTTTATCGTACCCCAGAGAAAAAATCCATAGGTGTTAAGTCCAGACTTTTAGCGGGCCAAACACCGTGCCTTCCTATCCAAATAGGATATTTTCTGTTTAGGTATACGGTGACGTTCCTTGCAGAGTGTGGTGGTGCTCCATCCTGCTGCCAAATAACAGATCTGTTGTCCACTAAATTAATATTATCTAAATAATTTTCAACTGGATGTTGAAGAATATCCACATAACGTTGTGCATTTAGGGGCCCATTTATAAATACAGGACCTACTATAGCATCCTTGTGGATGCCACACCACACGTTTACAGTTTGGTATCCTTGTTTTTTTATTTTTTTTACAATATGTGGATTTTTCGCTGCTCAGTAATGTGCATTTTTTCTGTTAAAAATTCCCGCAGTAGAAAAACTGCTTTCGTCAGTCCAAAAGACATGACTTAGAAACTCATCATCTTCCTCTATTCTATCAAGTATGTCTCTACAGAAGGTTAACCTGTCTCGAAGGTTGATGTCGTCTAAATATTGAACGGGCAAAATACTATATGGTTTAAAATTATGGCGATGTAATATTTTTATCACACTTCTTTGTGATATATCCAATTCTATTGCTGCGGCATTAGATGACTTGAATGGATTTTCAGCAAAATATAATAACGCGTTGAGTTCTGTGTCTTCTCCTGTTTTTGTTCCTCGCCTTTCCCTTTTCTTGTCTCTCAGTGATTCGGTATTCTTAAACTTTGCATAAATGTTTTTAAAACTATTTTTGAAAGACGGTAGCCTTTCTCGAAATAACCTAACATACTCCCTCCGAGCAAGAGACTTATTCTTGTTGCACTGAATATAAATTTCAAGTATCTCTTTTCGCTCTTCCAATGATATACCATTTTCAAAATGCTTCTTTACGAACACTACGTATTTTTTACGCTAATATCTAAGAGAGTGAACTACTATCTCACAAAAAACTGGATGACATCTGTCAACAAATAAATAATGCAAATATGCATTGTTTCCAGAGGTATCTTGATGTTCTTATTTTATAATTGACACCCGTAATGTGATAAGTTTTTAGTAATATCTCACGAACAGGTGGAGTGAGTATATAACAATTACACATTTTTGGATTCAGAAAATTAAGGACATTATTTTGGTCTAAAAATATACCGGGTGTTCCATTTGAAAAATCATGTTTTGTTTTCCACCCTCTATATTTTACGAGATTTTTAATATCTGTTCTCAGATTATAAAAATTCATCAAAAACCGTGTCCACTCCTTTTTTGAATGAGTTAAATCGGCAAAAGTTAAGTGAGATAAGGGGGGTGTCAATCTTAAGAGACTTACCCGGTACCTATACAGTTTTCCTAACTATCTTACCAAATCGTTGTCTGGTTCCTCTTAAATTAAATTAAAAAATTTAAAAAAAGTTAAATCTGGAGCTAAATCATTCTAGAATTTACGTAGTGGAACATAATGTGGCATCATTACAAGAGTTGAGATTTAGTAGAGTCTTTATTATCTAATATAGAAACTTAGATTTATCTGAACCTTTTTGAACCTACCATCCTTCATAGTAGCATGTAATATGCCTCATATACCGCACCCGTGGCTGAGTTTGCCTTTGGACCTGACCCACGTCACCTTGAACATTTTGGTTCAGCATTAACGCGCAAATAAAGTGAAAATGCAGACTGAAATTAAATTACAGACATTTGTATTCACTGGATATTCAAATCCAAGTGTGACAAACATAAAATAATAATGTCAACGTTCAGTTCCTGTGTTCACTAACATAGTCGAGATATAAATAGCTTCATTGCACGCAAGCGGAATTTTATCTGAATTTCCTCCAAATTTCCATCCGTGCCTACGTTTCTAGTAAGCGTTTTATATCTCCTTGTTCGCTTAGGAATTTGTAAATAGTGCAGTACTCTGAAAGTATATCAAACATTGATAATGGTAAACTTTTTCAAAAAATTGTCTATCTTTAATATCTGAAAGAGAGCTCATATTTCTTTCGTAAAAGTAGTAGCAATCCTGAAGGTTTAAAATTTGGCAGATATGTTAACTTACATTAATAATGATTATATACAGTTAGTTTTGTGACATCATTACACATCTTGACACTTCCTTGTTAGGGGAGCTAGGGTCATTTGCAGAGTATTTATTCGTATTTAATTTTTTTAAGTACCAGAATCCTTTCTGTCTGCTAATATTATTCTTATATCTACCCTTACTGATTAGTATTTTATTTTCAGTATTTTCTAGATATTACAAGTCGCGTAAATGAATCCTTTTCCTCAGAGATCCTCAAGAACAACTTCGAGTTTGATGTTTTTTTTTTTAAATTTAATTTTTTATATTATTTAGAATCAGAAACCTTTTCGGGCGAGGAAGGCATTATTTATATTGTTTAAAAATTATTTATATTGTATTTATGATATTTTTATAATAAAATCAGTTTTGTCTTTATTTTTTCCTAAGAAGTTCTTCATATATTATATTAATTTTAGTAAAAAAAATAGATGTTAAAAGAAAGTTTTGAACAATATTTCGATATTTACAGTGAGTAATGATATATATATATATATATATATATATATATATATATATATATATATATATATATATATATATATATATATATATATATATATATATATATATATATATATATATATATATATATATATATATATATATATATATATATATATATATATATATATATATATATATATATTAGTTTTGAAATTCTTTGCTATTCATATTTATTTTGTGAAAAGTAATCTTGGGTTTGTAGCATTTCATTACATAGAAATAAGCAAATAGACGAATAAGAAGGAAAACACACTTACCAGTGCTATATCTGGACACACATACGGAAATGAACCACTATACACACGAAAACGAACCACTTAGAAGTTGTACAAGTTCTTTCACCCTTCTTGAGGATCTTCAGAGCAGTATACGATTTATTTCATTGATCATTTATACTTGAATTTAAAATATTAATACTCCAACACTTGCAGTGACGTTTTATGACATTAGTTTTTGACGGAACTCATTCTTAGAATACACAAACCTAGTCTACTATTTATGTTTGTTCTATTTGAACATATTATATTCTATTTGAACATAATATTTTAAATTCAAGTATAAATGATCAATGAAATAAATCGTATACTGCTCTGAAGATCCTCAAGAAAGGTGAAAGAACTTGTACAACTTCTAAGTGGTTCGTTTTCGTATGTATAGTGGTTCATTTCCGTATGTGTGTCCAGATATAGCACTGGTAATATATATATATATATATATATATATATATATATATATATATATATATATATATATATATATATATATATGTATGTATTGTGAAGTTTGGTATACTACGAATATTATCAATACCCCACGTTGTGGAGATAATTGTGATAAATGGATATATGAATACATAATATGCCCCACGTTGGGCGCCAATTGTGAAGTTTTATTAATAGATACAATATATGGATAAGATTTGTGTATAAGTTATGCGGTGAAAGCACAGAGTATGAACACCTGACAAGTCTGCTATACAGTCACGATCTCGATACTACTGCTAAATTTCCCTAGGCGCCAGTTCTTTGAACATTTATGTTTATTAAATATAAATTCACTGCTGAGCTTGAGTCCTCTATAATCCAGGAGGTGAAGTTCAACTAGGTTGCTTGGAATATTGAAACTAATTTGTTTGCAAATGATTCCTGATAAATCTTATAGAGACTGACATGTTTAAAGTTATTTAATGATATCAGGTTATTTTCCCACTCTTACATGAGAGTAATGATAACTCATAAATATAGAAGCTTGGTTGTTTTATTAACAAAAGGAAAGTAAATATGTCTATAAGGCAGGAAATTTAACACACAAAATGAAATATGTTGTTGCAAATATTGAAAAGTAGCAGCATGCTTAAGTGCATACATATATATATATATATATATATATATATATATATATATATATATATATATATATATATATATATATATATATATATATATATATATATATATATATATATATATATATATATATATATATATATATATATATATATGTATATATATATATATATATATATATATATATATATATATATATATATATATATATATATATATATATATATATATATATATATATATATATATGTATATATATATATATATATATATATATATATATATATATATATATATATATATATATATATATATATATATATATATATATATATATATATATATATATATATATATATATATATATATATAATCCTTTCAGTTTCGAAGCACCACAATTTTATTTAAACCGAACTTCACTTTGTTTATTTTTATTTTCACCACACTCATTCCATCTGTCGGAATCACCATATATCAGAAGAACCTCGTACTACCAATTAGAAAACTGCTTATCCTGGTTCACGATGCTGCCATCTATCGGAATCACCTTCTCTATGGGTACTCGCTACTTTTGACCGTAACTTCTAGGTAGGTATCAATTTAACACGGAAAATTTGAATAACCTTTATCCTCTGCTTACTTTATTTTCTTGGAATGATTTCTCCTCCTTTTCCTTCCTCGTACACACTATTTTCGCCTCGTACACTCTCCCTGGAGACGCCGTGCTTGAAATAACTTATTGCCAAGTCAGAACACTATAAATCTTTATAATTTTCTTCTCTACTTGTTCACCCGTTGATAACTGAATACTGTAGCACAAATTTTCTTATTTTACTATTATCTAACTAATTATAATTTATAATTTTTTACAGACACATAAGCGTAGCTGCCGCTTGTTATAGGACGCTATTGCAACTCTCCAGTTTGTTACTCGTTTCTACGGAAGTTTATCCATCTGAAACAATCGAAGTTCCTTGACAACGAGTGTTATGTTATGTTACTCTCATATAATGTGACCAATCATATTGCAGAAAATTATTTAATTTATTTAGTTTACCTTAAATATTGTTGAATTTTGGTTTAAACAGTTTAATTCTCCATTCTACATAGATTTCACACATTATATTCACTTTCCACAAATCAGTTTCAATGTTCACAATACAGTGACCTGTACCCATCTGTACCTCAAACGTTTTGCTTCAGAATTATTAATCCTGAACCCCTATTCTGACGTGACGCTTTTACAATTTTACGTCCAAATATACCGAGTTTATGTTAGTGTGATATACCATAATGTTTGTTAGGATTTGTCTCTTCCGATTAAGTTGGATTTAGAATTTTGCGCCCATAAATGACTTCAATATTATTTAATTTACATACTGGCCAATCAGATGATTTCTCGTACATCGTCTGTGCGATGTGTAGAGATGCTTGCGCTCGCGACTGATACTAGAGTTGGGACTTTATAGATTGAATCTCAGTACACGTATTACTTTATAATTTAACGTGTTTATTGTGTTTTACATCTATATTTAGGCTCTGGATATTCGTTTATCTCAATATATATATATATATATATATATATATATATATATATATATATATATATATATATATATATATATATATATATATATATATATATATATATATATATATATATATATATATATATATATATATATATATATATATATATATATATATATATATATATATATATATATATTGTGCATATTGTGCAAAGAAATCTTGGGTTTGTAGCAATTCATTACATAGAGAAATAAGCAAATAGATGAATAATAAGGAAGAGACTTACCACATTCTTTCACCTTCATTGATGTACGATTTGTTTTTTTGTGAAGCAGCTCCACAACGCTGAAATATTCAGTAAGCATCTTCGCCTGGTAGCGCCTACCAGCAACAACAACGCCGTCCGGTAAAGTGGTAACAAGTAGTGACAAGTGCGGATAGTAAAGTGACGAGTAACGGAACAATAGTGATCGTGGTCGCTCAAAAGTCGGTATCAGTGTATTCACTGATACCGACTTTTGGGCGACCTAGGTGGAACTATTGTTCAAACTAGTTTTCTACCCACGCAAACTCTGGGCAGATAGCTTCGATTTCGGGCTCACGCAAACTCTGAGCCTGAAGATCCCCGTTTCTGCTCACGTAAACTCTGGGCAGGAATATTCCCGTTTTCTACCCACGCAAACTCTGGGCAAAAAGCTTCTGTTTGCGGCTCACGCAAATTCTGAGTCGGAAGGCCGCCGTTCCTATCCTATCCACGCAAACTCTGGACAGGAAGTTTCACCCGTTCGACCCACGCAAATTCTGGGCCGAAAAAAAAAGAAAAACTATTCACTCGTACGCACGACAGTCGCGCTAAATGAGTACTGTAAGTACTGAAATGCACTGCGTTCCTAAACTCTATTACACTGTATTATCGTCATCTGTATGCCCGTAATCGTATTGCTATTGCTTTTTCCCCGCACGATATCATAACGCCGTTTTTTGCTTAACTCGCCGCCATTTTCGGTCCTCGTAGTGACTAGGGCCATTAAAGGTCCCTAAGATCATATTTTCGCATGCCAACATGCTATTCATCATGCTTGCACACGCCGTTTAACCACGCTTGTATATAAACCTGTATATCCTGTAAAAATGTATATAAACCTGTTGGACCTAGATTGAGAATAAACCTGTTGTAACCGTACATCTGTGTATTCTTTAATATAGGGTAATTAAAGGCCTATCTGTGGAACACGTGACCCCTGGAGTTCTGCCCGTCTTCACTCAACTATCCAAGGCCCTTAGAGAACCGCCTATAGGGAAAAATGGTATGTCTGACCTATAAACTGACAGTGGCGCTCGAGATAAAACTAGGCACTGAACCAGAACGAGAGCGTCACACACTCAAGAGTACAACTCTTCGAAATGGCAATTTATGATTACTCTATCGTTTGTATCCAGAAGGTACTAATAGTTCTCATCTAGTAACAAATCGTAAAACGGAAAAGAACGAAACTTTGATTCTAAAATCCAGAGAGATTTAAACTTTGTGGAGAGCTCTCCGAAAATTCAACCGATATAGCACAATTTGCTTTTGTGTAAATAGGTTAACTGCTTTTATTGTTGCTTTTTCCCCGCGTAGCATATTGTTTCATTGTTGCTTTTTTCCCAAGTAGCATACTGATTTTCTTATGGCATTCTCCCCACGCAAGCACGGCAGATATATTTGCTTACTTAGAACTTAAAACTGTTGCCGCCTCTATTAACCGCTGTTACTGTTGCTTGCTATAAAATCTTTAACACTTGCTTGCTTTGAAAACATTTTAACTACATCTCACCATAAAATATAACCGATTCATAAACAGAGAGGTATGGACATAAACTGTACAGAGAAGCATGTAAATAGAGTTATGTAGATAGATATACATAGTATTGACCTTCAAACTTTAATCAGTTAGAACAAACTGTTAAACCAATAGTGTGTCTCACTGTAGAAGGTAGTAACCCTATTCCCTGTAGATCACGTGACCTCTTGCCCCTTCCGATCTCCAACTTGAAGCTATCAAGGCCGTCTTTGGGCTAACGTGGTAACTGTACATGAAAAAAACACTGTTTGGCGCTCGAAATATTACCGACGACAGGGAAAGAGCGTCACATTAGAAATAGAACATCAATATACATATTGAATTAGGCACGTTCTTGTTAACACTTTTACCGAGTTTTGCATTTTGGGTAGGGCAAAATGTTATTTTTTTGAAGTCTAATGTGATTCTTGTGAGTATAAAACTCCAAATGAAGTCGACACCCAACCAACAAATTCGGACTGGCAAACCGCCAACCAAATTGTAAGTGAAGACAGAATCAAATGGGCAATACAGAGCTTCTCCCCATTCAAATCGCCGGTCATCGACGGCATATATCCAGCACTACTTCAGTGGGGCCTGGATAAACTACTGCCGCACCTGGTTGGGATGTTTAGGATGTACTTAGCACACCTCTATATCCCAATGACATAGAGAGAAGTAAAAGTATTGTTCATACCAAAAGCAGGGAGGATGGACTATTCCACCCCCAAAGCATACCGTCCTATTAGTATAACTTCATTTCTACTGAAGACAATGGAGAAGCTATGTGAGCGATATCTGAGGGATGTAACATTGACTAACAATCCGGTGCACCCCAACCAACATGCATACACGCCAGGAAAATCCACCGATACTGCCCTCCATGTGGTAGCAAGTCGGATTGAGAAATCCCTGGATCATAAGGAATCCACCCTGGGTGTCTTCATAGATATAGAGGGTGCGTTTGACAAGACCACCTTTCCTAAAATCACAGCGGCCCTAACACATAGGAACGTTCCTAATACTGTGAGCAGCTGGATATCCAACATGCTCTCTAAAAGAGCAGTACAAATCAGTGCAGGAGACACTGTCATAAGAGGACTGGTTGCGAAAGGCTGTCCGCAGGGAGGTGTTTTATCACCACTGCTATGGAATCTGGTTCTTGACAGCCTCCTAAACCACCTCAACGTGGAAGGATTCTACACAATTGCATACGCAGATGACTTAACGATACTGCTTAATGGAAAATTCGAAGGAGCTCTCTGTCAAAGAATGCAGATGGCCCTAAGAATAATCGAAAATTGGTGTGAGGAGTATGCCCTATCCGTCAACCCCAGGAAGACGGAAATGGTACTCTTTACAAGGAAAAGAAAACTGGAGCCAATGAGAGTACCTGTTCTCCTAAACACAGCACTAAATCTTGCACCACAGGTGAAATACTTGGGGGTAACTTTCGATGCTAAATTAAACTGGAATCTTCACCTCGAAAGAAGAATAAATAAGGCCTACATATCATACGAGCAGTGTCGCAGGACAGTAGGGAAAACCTGGGGAATGAAACCCAGGGTGGTCCTGTGGATTTACACTGCAATCATAAAACCAATGTTGGCCTATGGAGCTGTTGTCTGGTGGCCCAAGAGTCAACAAATAACAGCAAAACTCAAGCTAGGCCAGGTACAAAGAGTTGCCTGTCTGAGCATAACCGGAGCCATGCGAACAACATCAACGAGAGCAATGGAGATAATGCTGTGTCTTCCACCACTAGACCTACATCTAGAAGAAGTGGCTCTGACTACCATGACTCGCCTTAAATCTGTTGGCATACTACCAAATGCAAGCTGTGGCCAAACCAGAAGCCGCCTGTCGACTGAGGCTGTCAGAAAGATACCCCTTTTACAGGCATGTGCAGATGGTATTCCGCCTCGGCTTGTCTTTGATAAACCTTACACCATACATACTACTGGTGAAGACGAGGCCGGCGTTGAAGGTGTAAACTATGTCTTCACGGACGGATCAAAGAAAAAGGATGGAGCAGGCTGTGGTATATATTCCAGGAATCTGCGCCTCCGATGCAGCTGGACTATGGATAAAAATGCCAGTGTAGTACAAACAGAACTCGCTGGTATAACCATAGCCGCACAAGAGATTGCTCGCAGAGAAATAACGGGCAAGACAATAAGAATCTACACAGATAGTAGACAATCACTACTGGCCCTGAAAAATTATAAAATAACTAAAGGATCAACATGGGAATGTCACCAAGCACTTGTGAGAGCATGTCAGATGAATAACATCTGCCTGTGCTGGGTCAAAGGACACTCACAATGCAACGGCAATATAGAAGCTGACAAACTGGCCAAGAAGGCAGCCAACCTGAGTATCCTTGGGCCTGGTCCTTCAAGTACGCTACCAGTTGCAGCGAAACTTCAATTAATAAAGGAAAACACCCACATAAAGTTTAAGACGGATGAAACAAGTAGCTGTCAGCTGGCCAGAAATCTCTTGAGATATCCCAGCGAAGAGACGGCGAGGAATTATCTGGCAATGTCCAGGGGTAAACTGCGATTTGTTACAGGAATCCTAACCGGACACTGCCGGGTAAGGAAACACCTCTATAACATGAGACAAAGTGACACACCCATCTGCAGAGGATGTGAACAAGAAGATGAAACGATCGAGCATGTACTTTGCGAATGTCCCGCCGTGTCATCCACCAGAGAATCCATATTGGGGGAACGTTGGCCTTCTATGGCCAATTTGAGGGAAATGCCCCTGGGCAACATCATCACCTTTTGTACAACATTGGGCTGGTCGATGACCTAGGGAGACATTTCCCTCACGGAGGAAGCACAAGGGGCCCCATGGGGCCTAAGTGCAGCGGATCTCGATCCGCACTCCGGACATATTCCAGATTCCAGATCCAGAGTATAAAACTCGGGTTTCGGGGTTAACACTTTGACTGCCATGCCGAATTCAGATGAAGATCCTCTGACGCCGTGATACTTTTTTTCAGTAATGTTTTTAAAATACTCTTTTTTGTGACTAGTTACATTCAGTTTTTTTTACTTTGTTTATTTTATGCCTTTTTGCCTAGTGTACAAAAAATATACACGTGGCGTGGAGGTGAAGAAAATGTTTCTACGCCACGTGTATACAGAAATATACACGGTTTATGCAGGCTGAATCCTGTCTAATTTGGTAGAAATATCGCACGCTTTATGAATACTTACCAGTTTTACATATATTGTGGTACAGTGCACATGGTAAAGTTGTGCTTAGGTGTTTCATTTATTCGGAACGTCGTCATATGAGCAAGAACAAGTTGAGTTACAGAAATTATGGGATGAAACGATAAATATGAGTGATGATCCGTATCAAAATGACTCTGAGGGGGATCCCAACTACGAAACAGAGAGTTCAAGTGGAAGTAGCACTCCTGTACCTGCTAGACGAGCTCGGATATTAGCTGAAGGTATCGTATGATCTAACTTTGATAGGTAGGTACTATCATTTTTTCTTTTCACTTAGATTATCATATTTTATCCGATTCCGAAACGGAAAGTGAAAATGTGTCCGACGAGGAGAGAAATAACGAAAGAAATAATACTCTAGATAATGACTGGGCAATAGTAGTCGGTAATGGGAGAAACTTCAATTTTCAAGAAAATGTAGGTCTAACACAAGAAGTGCTTGAGTTAAAAAATGAGGATGAGTTTGCTTATTTCAGACTTTTTGTTGATTATCAAATAATTAATATGTTGATCGAACAAACAAATATATACGCAAATCAAACTATTATACAATGAATTATTGACGAAAACGTCGGTCCATCTTCACGACTAAATAAATGGTATGACACCAACAAGGATGATATGTACTGCTTTTTGGGGATGTTGATATGGATGGGTTTGGATAAAAAGCCCAAAATGGCAGACTATTGGCGAAATTCTGACTTATACTTGTCTAAAGCAACTATAGGGTCCGCCAATAAGCGCGCTCGATCTTTAAAATGAAATAAAGCAAGTTGTGTGAGAGGTATAAATGAAATTTATTTTTTGTTTGAAAGAGTATTCGAAGGCATTATGTATGGAAAATAATATCGGTCAAATGTCCACCTCGGCTTCGCTGGGTGGCGCGCATACGAGAAGTCCAATTTTCAATGACTCTGGCGCACAAATCGGGCTGTATTTCATCGATGGCGTGGCGTATGTTGACTTTGAGGGCATCAGTGTTTTGTGGTTGGTTTGCGTAGACCTGTGATTTAAGAAAACCCCACAAGAAATAGTCTAGTGGGGTTAAATCGCACGATCTCGGTGGCCAGTTGATGTCGCCTCCGCGCGAGATAACCATTCCTCCGAAGCGCTCGTGCAGAAGATCCATTGTGGCGCGCGCTGTGTGGCTCGTAGCGCCGTCCTGCTGAAACCACATATCCTCGACATCCATATTGTCGATTTCATGCCAGAAAAAGTTCGTTATCATGGATCTGTATCGTTCGCCGTTTACCGTGATGGACACACCATCGTCGTTCTCGAAGAAATACGGCCCGATGATGCCTCCGGCCCAAAATCCACACCAAACAGTTACCTTTGCTGGGTGCATTGCGACCTGGTGGACCTCCTGTGGATTGTTCTCGGCCCAATAACGGCAATTCTGCTTGTTGACATTCTCATTTAACCAAAAATGTGCCTCATCGCTGAAGATGATTTTGCGACCAAAATCGGGGTCGACTTCCAACTGCTCTAAAGCCCAATCAGCGAAGATACGGCGCTGTCTATGGTCGTTTATTTTGAGCTCTTGTGTCAGCTGGATCTTGTACGGATGCATGCCCAAATCCAGATGCAAGATTCGGCGAAGTGATGTTTCCGAAAGGCGGAGTTCCTGTGCGCGACGTGAAATTGACTGTCGCGGATTTTCACGCACACTATCGAGCACAGCGGCGACATTCTGGGCAGATCGGACGTTTCGACGACGCGTCGGTGTTGGCTGATTGTTCACCGAACCGGTTGCCTCGAATTTGTTAATCAAACGACGGATAGTCGACTCAGCAGGACGATCAATTGCACCGTAAAATTGGCGGAGCGCGCGGAACGTTGCTCGAACCGATGAATGATTTTCGTAATAAGTTTTAACGATTTGCACATGTTGCTCGCGGCTGAATTGGTTCATGGTGATTTGTGAAGATACACTGAATAATAACAACTACGTTTGCCAACTCTACCACAAACAACATGGCCGCCATGAGCTGTCAAAGATCGAGCGTCCCTATTGGCGGACCCTTTACTTATATGTCGCGCAATAGATTTGAAATTTTGTTAAGGTTGTGGCATTTTTCTCAGAATTAATTATGTCCACCAGGCGACAGGCTTCACAAATTGAATGCCTAGTAAATTTACTAAAAGGAAAATTCAAAAGGGTGATATTACTTGATGAAAAGATGTGTATTGATGAAACAATGGTACCGTTTCGTGGACGGCTGAAATTCCGCCAATATGTGAAGGGAAAGCGACATAAATTCGGGATCAAGCTTTTCAAACTATGCCTTCCTGGAGGGTATAGTTACCATACTAAAATTTATTGCGGCGCCGATAAAACGGACGGCATGTCAGTGGCAACAAAAGTTGTTTTTGAGTTAATGGGTGAATGCCTTGACAAAGGAGTTACTCTTTATACACTGGTATACAAGCCTAGAGTTAGCTGAAAAATTGCAAAGTCGAAAAACTCATCTAGTGGGAACACTAGATAAGTTCTAGATGATTCCACTTCATCTAAGAAAAAAATAGAAGAGGTATACCGAAAGAAGTGTTGTTAGCAAAACTAAAGAGATGCGAAATTATAGGTAGAGAGAAGAATGGGATAGTTATTTTTAAATGGAAAGACAAGCGCGATGTGCTAATGCTTTCTACTAAACATAAAGATAATTTTGTTGAGGTTCCGGGAAGAGTCGACGGTAGAAAGAAGCCTGAATGAAGCATTATAGACTATAATAACTCAAAAAGTTTTATAGACGTCTCAGATCAGTTATCATCTTACTCTACGTCAGTTAGGCGCAGCATCAAATGGTTCAAGAAGGTTGCAATTGAATTACTTACTCGAGCAAGTCTGGTAAATGCCCACTATTTATATAACAAAAACCAAAACCAAAACAAAAACCAAAATGTAAAAGGCAGAATAGGCATAATAAAGTTTAAAGAAAACTTGTGTCTAAAGTTGCTTACCATGGGATATAAAAATAAAGCAATTGCTATAGATGGCCCACCTACCCAGGAATATAAATACATTCAAGCAGAAAAAAAGAGTCATTGTGTAGTTTGCTATCAACGCAATAAGGACGCCAATGGCCGTCAATACGCAATAAGCAAAACGAAACAGGTCACCACTAAATGCCAGTTATGTGTCGAAAAATTTCTTTATTTAGAATGCTTTTTTGAAAACACAATATTGTACCCAAAAAAATAGCTGCGTTACCTCTAAATTTGAATTATTTTTGGAATTCCGTATAATCTTTTTATTTTTCTTAATAATAAAGCTTTTGGGTACAAAATTGTCGTTTTGGTTTTACTTTCATAATAAAATGATCCATTTTAATTCAATAATGAATACAAAATTAAGATTTTAGTAAAACTAGGGGCTAAGATAATTTTCAGATTGCCTTACACCATGCCAACCAATATCCCATAAGAAAAGCATGTAAAGTGTGCTACTCTAGAATACACATCGCGAAATGTGCGTATTCGACTGTGTATACCATAATATACACTCGGCGATTTGGACCCCACCTTGTGTGTATGCTAAGAGATACACATGGCAGTTAAAGTGTTAAATTTGAAAATGAAAAAGTCAAAAGAGACCAAAATTTTCGAGAAAAACATAAATTTTAGGATTAAAACTTTTTCTATTGATTATACTGAAAAACAAATCACATGCTTTTTTGTAGATCATTTTATTGTGCATAGTTTTCTCTAGTATTTTTTTAATTTCTTTTGTTTGGAGAGGTGTTATGCGTATTATGAGTATTTAATGCAAACGGATCAAACCAAGAGGTAGCCTGTAAGTATATATAACGTCTATATATTATTTAAGCAGTGTTCAGATGTATTTATTTCTTGGGAAGCAATTCTACGTATCAACGGGTACATTTAGTGAATTTTCATCATGAGTGACTGTTTCATATATATGTAAAAAAACCTTTGACTAAGCAAGAGGAGTGAAATCTCTAATAGATCGAGCGGGGCTGCCAATTATTTGTGATTATATTACACTTTTTGCGTTGTAAGGCTTGAATTTTCATTTATTTATTCTCGTACTTCTGGTTTGGCGTATCACATACACTAATGAAAGTATGAGGAAATAAATCATCAAGATAAACGATAGAATTATTACTCCTGTGTAATAAATTTCCGATTGAAGATCACTTTCCTTGATTAATATCAGAGAGCACTCCTGGATTTGATAGATACGCAGAATCCATTAAGATTGCAGAAGGTTGGAGGACAGTTCGTTAATTTAAGACGTAAAATATAAGAAAGCTTATATAATATTATATATAAATACGTTTACACACACACACACACACACACACACACACACACACACACACACACACACACACACACACACACACACACACACACACACACACACACACACACACACACACACACACACACACACACACACACACACACACACACACACACACACACACACACACACACACACATATATATATATATATATATATATATATATATATATATATATATATATATATATATATATATATATATATATGCGTGTATATGGGTTTCAAGAGCAATACAAACGTCAACCGGCAACGATGAAGCTGATTGGTCAATGTCTATTTATATTAATATCAAAGTTATTTATCGGCGCAAAAATCTGAAACTCACATAATCGTAATAGACAAGTTTCAACAAAATTTATGTAATATAACATCCACATAAACTATGTGTATTTAGAAAGAAAATTGCGTTAGCGTCACGTGAAAATGGGGCCTCGAGAGCTGTAATCTAGAAGCAGATAAAAGAAAGACATAACGGCTGTATTGTGAATATTGTCTATAGCTTTGAAGTGAAATTTAAACTGGGTGTATTATAAAGTATGGCATTTAAAGGTAAACCTAATTAATTTATAAAAATAACATTGATGTGATTGGCCAGAGTTGTCAACAAAGATAAAACAAGAAGCTGGATTACAGGAGGAAATGCATTTGTTTAACCGGAAAGAAGTTCGGTAGAGACGCATAATAATGCAGGGAGTTTAACAGTGATAGCGTGGTAATCAACAGCTAGCTGGTTTTATGTGAGCTAAAATTCATAAAATTTAATGTTTAAAAGTAGTTTGAGGTGTTTAAAATAGTGCTATTGTGTGCAGAATCCCACTGGGAAATTCTTAAGCACTTTTTAAAAACAAATTTAAGTGAATTCGGTAAAAATCCATGACTTTCAAGTGTAACGTCTCCAGTCAGCTCCAAGAAAATTCTACGAGTGTGGCAAGGTGATTTATATAAATAAAAGAAGATTCAAATACGAGAAAATGAGTAGAAATTCTGGAGATATTAAGTTTCGTAAGGGTCAGAATCCAATAAGAAGGTATAACAAACGTATCAAATATAGCAGTTTTGAAGTTCGGAATAGTTCCGATAGATGTCCGCAGGTGTACTAAAGAAGTTGGCCATAGTGTTAAAAAGAAAGCAGCGTTCCGACAAGATGGCAGCAGGCGTGATTCCAGAGATCACAGTAAACAAAGCCAGTGTTTGTTAGGTGCTTATAAAAAAATTGTGCTGTGATTCATGTTGAAGGATTAACTAGAGGAGATAGTAAGGTAACTATCTAAGATAATTTTAATTTTAGGGATTAATTATTTCTGTACTTAGGGCCATGTCAATAGCATAAGGTATGTAGGTTTCGGCGTAGGTTAATCTTAAGTTGATCTGAGCATTTCTATTTATTTTATTGTCTGTGTTGATAATCACACTTCCTGCTGCAATTTGATTTGCAGATATAAATTTTTCTTTGCTGTGTTGTTTAGCTTAAATTAATTGTCCTCGTGACAATAGAATGCTTCCATATTTAATAATAAATACTTCTCTGTGTATTCAGCTTATGTTTTATCTCTCACATATCAAATCCTCCATAGTTATAAATACTACCAAGTTTAAATATTTCACATTAAGATTATTATATCCATTTACCATTCCATATAATTT